>JASANE010011238.1:0-15799 GCA_030248225.1 Trileptium ribeirensis
TGTTACATATGTATTTGAGCGCTGGGTGTGAAAAACATTGCAGTTTGACAATTTAAGCCTAACAGATTGAACTTTCCCCATTTGCGATACCGCCTAATTTTGAACTACATGTTCATCCGATACATGCCCGGTGAAAGAATTTTTGGATAAAATTTGTTACGGAATGCTTTTTGGTCAATTAAAATTCGGCGTAAAACTGTTCGCGAACACAGCGCACGCGATTGAAGTCTAACCATTTTATTTTGTGTTCGCGAAAACTGAAGTAAAATTACCCAAATGTTTTAGAACGAAAATTTGTCGATTTGATTGTGACGTCACTTTTGCATTAAATATGTTCAAACTGAAATCTGCCAAAATTCTGTTCGAACGCAAGGTCTAATTTCTGGCACTTGAATTTGATTTTGCCAATTTTCGGTTAGCGAAAAACCAAACGAAATTAAGCCTGTGTTCCGTAACAAGGGTTTTAGATTCGATATCGCTAATGCCAGAATAGGATGGCTGGCGGGGTCACCTTAAGTTTACTTACGCATTAAGCGATGTGGAATTCGGATATGCCGAGCAATTAAAATTATATTCACGCTTTGAGTAGCCTAGTGTATAAATAAACGACAAAATGAAAAAGCTTAAGAACTATATGCTATGCGGGGACATTTCCGTTGATAGTCGTGGTATCGTTGGAAAAATTTGGCCGATAAACCCAAGCGAATTTGCACTGCTAGGCGTTATTAAGTTTTAAGGTAATATTAGTTACTAAACTAAGTATATAATAAGAAACGTTTTGTTTTGTTATTGAGCCTGGGATTTTTTCCTTGGGCGTTTTTGGGCGCAAATAGTAACTTTAATTTAAATTTACCCACAAAGATTTAAAATTGTCCAACAATTTGCGCAGTATGCACATCTTGCCGCCAATTAGAAAAATTATTCGGTTTAGGTGCAAAAATTTTTCCAACATGTTAGATTGCATCATTAGCGAATTTTTGTCTGTTGGACTAACAAGTATGCCAGCTTTTACATATGTTGGAAAAATACCCATAAGTTTCGCCTCGGAGCTAAAAATATGCTGAAATTTTCTATTTATGCATAATTTGACGTTTTCTGTGTTGCGTTATACTAAGCCAGATATACTGCGGGAATCATTGCCCGAATAAACCCAGTTGACCCAGTTTCTAACCTTTGAACGAACACCTAGGGCGAAAGGTCCAGATATTTTTGGTATTGCATTGAAACCGATGGCACTGGTAATCTTGTTCGGCAACAGCATAAAAGTCTATTCCACAAAAGCTTTTGCCTATTGTGGAAGGTAGGGCGTCAGGCATTGTTCGGCTCATATTTGTAAAAATGTAATACCGGTTTGTGAGTCCGAAAAGAATATTTGACTTATCTGGTTCAATATCCTTTGCTAATTTTTTGTTCCTTCAGGTTGAAATGCCCACCTTAAAGATAAATATTAACAGTATTTTTTCAAAAGTCCTATTCTGAAGCAAGATTTTATTTAACTTATGTAAACGTTAGTAAAAAATTGGTAACGTGAATTATTATCAAAATTGCTCAGAGTTAAAAATCCCCACCAAAATATAAAAATGGTCACCCATTTGCCCACCTTCGATTTAAAAAAACCTGCGTTGAGCAATATTATGTGTTATAACATTTTAACGATGCGGATTTCATAGTAATTAAAATTTTGTTCACACTTTGAAGAGCCAAAATTTTGTTCATTCTTTGGATAACCTAGAGTGCAAGGACAGACTTAGTAACTTGTTAAGTTTGCCACAATATCCGGATCTTTTCGGTCACTCCACGCCCTCATATTAAATTGTAGTCAAGTTTTAAAATACAGTGTAAAATTTACTGCCATTCGACTCATATCGACGAGCTGGTTCAGCAAATGTCCATACGGCCATTTTTATGACAAATTTTTTTGTATTGCCGATGGCTTATGCCTAAGTGTAAGTCGCATCAATTTTGCTGGTTTTACAACCATTCGACTCAGCTCATCAACCGGTTTGCATGACTCATACAATTGAATCGAACAATACATTTATTGTTAAAATTTTGGGTACCGAAGGTACCATTAGGAACACGAAAAATCGAAAAAACTGTCACAAAAATGGTCGAATAGGATATGTTCTAAACCTGCTCATCGGATGAGATGAATGTACTAAAACTACTGTTGTATGTTTAAAATTGCTGGTTTTACCTACCACCCTTCGACTCAGCTCATCAACCATTTCGAATAATACGTACAATTGAATCGAACAATACATTTATTGTTAAAATTTTGGGTACCGAAGGTACCATTAGGAACACGAAAAATCGAAAAAACTGTCATAAAAATGGTCGAATAGGATATGTTCTAAACCTGCTCATCGGATGAGATGAATGTACTAAAATTGCTGTTGTATGTTTAAAATTGGCTAGTTTTGGTTTGTGGGGGGTTCTACCCGAACAGACCCCAATATTCTAAACTGTTGTTTTAACCTTTTTGCATCTGCTTCCAGACACATGGTAAATCGAATATTGGATTCGTTATGAACCGTTCAGTTTTTATTACAAAAATTTCGGCCATATGCCAGAGAATCAAAGCAACCATCTTGCACGTTTTGAGTCTAAGGGTTTCACAAACATAGTGACATGTCAACGACCTTAAAAGTGTTCCTAGTGGGGTGGGACTATAAATATACTTTTTGGTTCTTAGTTCTACAACGGCTAGATACAGAGGTACAGATAGCTATTCAAAACGGAGGGCCAACTCAAAAGTGAAGGGCGCTGCTAGCAAATCGCAGGGTCGCATTACAGCGGTGTTTCTTTGGGTAAGAAATGGTGGGCAGCTATCAAACTCCTGCACTTCCTATGCCCCCTTCTGCTCTTCTGGCTACAATTATTTTATATAATGAATGTTTACATAATGCTTTTAATATAAGTAATGGTTGTAAAACAATTTCAGCGTCTAGTAGTATATATATATATGTATAATTATATTAATATAGTTTGCTCTGACAGGCTATCCAATGTATTCGTTTAATAAACTGAGTTTAATATTGTTTAAGTGCAGAGGTAGCAGCCGCGTCACAGAATGTTGGTCTGTTAAGTCGCCTCACCGGCTGCAGGCCAAGGTAAATAAATTTGCGACAGAGCGGCTAGAGCCCTCTTGCCCCTCGGAAATTTCTGGGTCCGGCGCTGCTTAAGCGCTGTGTAAAATAAATCCTTGTACATCTACACGAATTCTAGTCGGTTAACTGTTGCATGATACACATTATACGCAAACATTACAACTAGCTACAAACCTGGTTCAGTTGGTACCGAATTTTTGACGTTCATGTTAGCAGTAGCATCATGCGAATTGGCAGCTTTGTCAAAAAATGGCCAAGTATCGTGAAAAGTGTATTTTTGTCATAGACGACTGTCTAAGGTTTAAAAATAACTTTTCAGGGCACTCGCATATTAGAGAAACCTGGAGAACAAGGTATAAAATGCATAAACCCGGGGAAGCAGGTGTTTGACATCATAATCCTTCACAAAGCATAAGAAAATAAAATGTCGGATTCTCTACGAGGTTCGTGTGATAACTATTCTGCCCTTGAAAGTTTAGTTCTAGGAACCTAAAAATTGGTCTATCTTTTCTGATAGTGATGCAGCAAGCCAATTATCTATGGGCTACGACAACGTAACATGGTTAATTACGATTCAGCACCGTATTGTAACGTTGAGTTGCGAAAAGAAGTGCAGTAAGCTTCTGACTGTTATATGTTTTGACGAGTCATTCAAATTGCTCAGCAGTGCTAGATGTACGCCATGGTACGATTTCGGAATAGCAGCTGCAACAGTGTTCCAGCACAGTATCTCACACATATATAGGTGTGCACGGGCCTGAATTCTTGAGCTAGTGCCCGTGAACCTTGTGTCCGTGCCCGTGAGCCCGCCGACGCTAAATGTCGGTGTTTGGAGCCTCCCAGGCCCGTAGGTAGAAATTTTTTCCGCATATATGCACATATAAAATTAAAGATTGCCCACAGTAAGATGTTTTGTGCGCATAAAGAGCTAGCTATTTATCGGCAGTGATGAAAAAATTACCAGTCATTTGCGCTGCAATAGGTTTCATTTCTTGTTTTACCCGCTGCTCAATATCAACGCTAAGATTTTATTTGAATTCACGATGGGTTTGCGTCAGACTGGGCACAAACTGGAAGTGCTTGAATGTCGGATCCAAAAAACATGCCACCCAGTGGTATGCGGCGTTCACGTTATCATGTCCCTAATGTTTGGAACTTTCGACGCCCTGTAGTCGCGACCCTTCCGCATAGACATTCAGGGTGACACCCATATATACTGTAAAGCAATTGCCGAGGGTGTACGACATACCCCTAGCTACTACATTTTTCTTGACAATGTACACACCGTTAGTTGCCAATTCGGCGCGAATTAACTATAACGGACGCCGTCTGTAGCTAATGCGGTTCATTAGTCAACTGTCCTGTATAGTTTTTCTAAATTCTCGATATTTGTATCTAGCCCATATGACCTTTGCTCAAATAATTCCGGACACTGTCAATTAAACTGCCAGAAGACACAGTGTGCCTGACACTGTCGAGAAATGGTAATACGCGTAACTAGCTTCCTTTGACAAAAATTATTAAAAACATGACGATGATAGCGACACCCACTTGTCAACAGTGTGCCTGAGACAGTGCACTGTGTGGTGTACATAGGGGACATTATAACGTGAACGCCGCATTAGTATTTACGTCATCACATAACCACTCACGTAAGATAGATCCATACATTCAAACTTTAGAATATATATCGAAAGTCTATGAATGCACATTTTTTGCGGAAGAGTGAGAGTAACAGAATCTAAAAAGCCAAAGGCACAAAGACGTTTGTGGCAGAAACGAAAATGGTCACGACCTATTACCCAGTGACCAGTCATATACACATTTGCAAACTAGTCATCTAATACGCTACGATCATAGACGGCGATCGCGTGGAAAGGGGCTGTAGCCACCCCTCCCAGTGCTGGGGCAACTACGGTTGCGCCCCCTCCCTCTCTCTCAAAAAAAATCCCAGGGTGGAGGCCTTCATTTTCGAAACCGGGCATATATATACAAAATTGGAAATATTTGAAACAGAATTGTAGCGAAAGTAATATATATAGCTGACATGTAATTCATACATACAGAAGTTACAATGTTTCACCTAATGCGCTATCCTAGGACGCAAAATGACATAGATGCCTTAGAAGTATTCTGGGAAGTCTCTTTGATTTTAGATTTTCTTGGTGGCGGCCCTGTTAGCGTGAAATCTAACGATGCAACTTTTCATGCGGATTTATTTTCCTTGCCAATGTGATGACCCCTATTTAGGGGGTGGCTGCTCCGGCTTTGCCCCTCCCCCAATATTTGCCAGGTCAGGCGCGAGAAGCGAGTACGACATTGGCCATTTTTCAAGGTTTGTGTGGTTATTTTCTACTTATAACGCAATCTTTGAGAAAAATCGCCGCGCCGGGCTATAAGACATACGATACAGAACTACTACGCTGCGTTATTACATGTGTATATTTATTAAAAACAAGAAAGCAAAAATGTGTATATTTATTAAAAACAAGAAAGCAAAAAATACACAAAAGAAAAACGCTTTAAACTGCAAAGGATAATATGTAATTTTTTATAACTTATTCGAATACAAACGTACATATTGTGCCTACGCCCTTTAAGGAACATAGATTTTAACGGTGTCCTAATAAGGAGCAAACCGTCATTTATTCACAAATTTTATTATGAATTGATAGCGCTACAAAACTAATACAGCGTTTCCTGGTCTATATGCGATCGGATTGTTTAACAAAATTTCAAAACGTTTATTTAGAAAAATTCAAAATTGTCTTTAACCATTTAAGGAACGCGAAATTCATATTGGAACAGAATCACATTTTCCGTGTATACATCGGATCTTCAAAACATCGCCTCGTGTAATAGCGTATATTGAATACTAATATACACTTCGCTTGGTTCTCCATGCGCGAGCAATCATAAATTGGTATTTTTCGCTGGGGTGACTAAAAACTTTAACCCTTTCGCTACCGCAATGTCAAACACAACACAGAAAAAATATGTTTTACATAAAACAAATGATATTGAGTTCAATGAAAGTAATGAACATCAAATAAATGTCAAAAATCGTTGTAGTGTAAAATACGATAGTATCCAGCATACTGGACACTGGCTGTTAAAGGTAGGCTTAGAGCTGGCGAATTGAATTCATAGGCCTTTCAAAATTTTACAAATTTTGACAATTAGAAATTTTTACAATGTCAAAATTTCGTAATTAATACTTGTGTCCAGTGTAATGGACACTGGATGCGAAAGGGTTAAGTAATTTCGGTTGGACATCACAGCTTGAGCCCGCGGGCTCAGAAATTCTGTCCGCGCGCACAGGCCCACGGGAACTTTTGCCCGCACACACCTCTCGTCTCACATCAATTTTGCCGGGGCGGCCGAATGCTGAAAATAACCGATTTGTTGGGGCCCTAACTGACGCGTCTTTCAGTCTTGGTAAATTGATCCAAGTGTGAATGGATGGGCCTAGTGTAAATTGGCACGTCATAGAATTGTTAGGGACGATCTTCCTAATGGATTAATTGAACTTGACAGCTGTGGGCTTCATACCGTAATCGGTGCTTTTGAAACAGGCCACCGTGAAACTAAGTGGAATATTAACAAAGGATTTGCATTTTATTACGTTTTCAAAGATAGTAAGGCGTGAAAGGCGGAATACGAAAGAATTACAGGCCAAAAGAAGTTTGCCAAAAAGTTTTGTTCAGCACGGTGGCTCGAAAACTCAGAAGTGATTTCGCGGTGTTTACAGCTGTTGCCACACTATAAGAAATATGTTGAAGAAGTTAGCCTAAGCCTCGTTTGATATTTCAAGACTGCGTTCGCCAATCAGCTATTGAAAGCTAAGCTAGCAAATTATAGTGTAATAAACTCTACAAGGTTTTATATTCTGGTTTGTATTGTAAAAACTAGTTCCCTCAGAATATAAAACCAGGAGACAAATAAACAAACCGGGAGAATGCCGAAACGTTTTGCACCGGCACCTGTGCTTTTATACATTTACCGCAAAAATGACTGAAGGCGAGGAAGCATCCTGTGCACATCGATCGAGCAGTAGAGGTGAGAATCGGTCTCTACGCTTTTTTCGGTTCTAGAGCCTAGCCGATCCCAAATTGGGCCATAAATAATCTAGCTGAGCTTCGATCTTACCATCAGTAAGCTTTTGTTAACGAGCCGAGTCGAGCCCAGTTTTCAAAGGGCCCGCCTAGACAGCATTTATTTAACATGAACACTATCAGTGATATAACAAGTTGCAGTGTCCCTCGCTGGAAGAAGGGTTCTTTACTTTAAATTTGGTCGAAACGATGGAAGAAAATTTGAGTTAACTGTTGGATGAAGTGTGCGCCATGTATGAATCCAAAATGCAAATGTTTGGCAGGGTTATTGCCGCGCTAATGTCAAGGGTGAAAAAATAGAGTATAGACACATATTTGCACCAACTGTACAAAAACATCTTAAGTTTATTACTACAGCAACTGAGTGCACCTAACCATCAGCCAAAGTTGGATGCTTCAGGAATCCGTGGTGCGGTTACAATCATATAAGACGCTGCAAAGTTTTCAAGAACTGCACAATGAAGGGATCAGGTGGAAGCCGTAATTAGGATTGCCATTGAGGGATGTTAGGTTACATTGCTAGAAAAATGAATAAATTAATGTGGTGGCTTCAAGGCTTAAGTGGAACATTAACAAAGTATTATCTGGATTTTATCACGTTTTCAAAGATAGTAATGCGCAAAAGGCAGAATACGGAATAATTACAGTCCGAAAGAAGTTTGCCAAGAAGTTTTGTTCAGTACAGTGGCTCGAGTTGCCGCACTATAAGAAATATGGTGAAGAAGTTATGTAACAGGTCCGTTCCTGCCTGTTACGCTGATTCACATTCAATACTTTGACATAGGTTCATCGATTGTGACCCGAAGCGATCTAACCCCGTAGCGCCATGAGCTCGTATTGTTTGCACATGTCTTTGTCCGTTTTTATCATTGTGTCGTATGCAATATTAACCGTTTTAATGCCGTTTTGATTGTCCGTTATGTGTGCTATGCTTTTATGTTCATAGGGTTCAGGAGTCGTTTTAGAAAGTAGGGAAAATAGTCGTAAATTGAACCAATTATAGGAAAACTTTTAGATTTCTAGAGACTTCGACCAGGTTAAAAGGCACGGAGACCATCCTAAACATATAGGGTCAAAATTACGACGGCCGGGTACGGAGTCCTCTCGACCGTTCGCCCCAAAGACGAACGGCAATGTCGCCCGAATTCGTGGGGGAGTAGCCAAATATCAAATATACCTAGCTTAGCTGAAACATCTTATAATAGTCGAGCTAGGAGGAAAACAATAAGAAGAGCAAAACAACAATGTCGATCTATCTTCGTAATCGATAAAACCGGACGCGGTTTCAGCGCACCGTAGGCGGTTAACGATAAGAAATTTGGATTTATGATCCGAATACTTTTCGGCACAAAATTGAAGGGGCTTTCCAACTAGGTCTCGTGGAGCCAAATCGATCGATAAGTTATATTATTAGTTTCATCTCTTACTCTCCTAAATAACCGCTGCCTACTCTAGGTGGGGTTGTTGCCGTCACCTGATTAAATTTTGCCATACTTTAGTCCACCTAATCGATAATTCCTTCCCAGCCATCTGTTTCCCGATCATCTACCGAACCTCATTACGTCCCGTTGTAGACGTCTTCCCTTTCGTTTGAACCTTGTGAGATAATGCAACCGATTAAATCATGCCAATTTACACTGGAATCGATACGATTACGGCGTTTATAACACCTTGCAATTTTCTATGGGGTACCCTATGTCAACATCTTGGGTATCGTTTTGATGTTTAGGCCATCCTACATCTAAAGAGCACCATTCAATCTCATTTCATTCTCTGATTAGTGGGTGATGCACTACGCAAGTTATGCGCATCCTATAAAGCTCTCCAAAATCCCTCGAACAGGAGCGTTGTTACCGCTCCTTCCTGTTTCTTGAGTAACTCCGGTAAGAGTTTTATACCTCATCGTGTAGCCCAGACACCGTGAACTCTAAGAGCCCCAGCAGGTCTCTATCAGCCCGGTCGTTCAACCGCCATAACGCGTCCCATTTGCTTATGTCATCTCCTACTGTATACTATAAGAGCCAACATCTATTTTTCTTTCATTTTGTGAAACAGTATTATTTCTCCACCAACCGTCAATATTGACATGCGAACCTTTATTGAACTTGCCTACTCTTAGCGAACACAACCATGTGCGGCGGGTCTCAGTGAGACTAGTACTTGACCAGTAGCGACCCGCTAAAGTACGATCCAAAGTCGCCTAAGTCTAATAGAGGGTACGGAATTCCGAAAATTTTATTCTAAACTCGAAAATTTGCAAAACAGCCCTCATTGTATTCAGCTTGCCAAGGCTACTCCAAATATAATCAGCGGGTCTCCGTCCGCCTTTCCAGTAACGTTTACAACCGCTAATAGCGCCCCACCTCTGTCACCATGTTTTCTTGGAGTGTTCACTGGCTTATTTTCTGGTTTTAATTTGTATGATAATCGATGCGTTGTATGTTTCATGCATATGTCTCGCAGTATTTGCTAGTTTTCATTAAAGTCTGGATTTTAACTGATAGAAAAGAAAATCGATGTTGTTAAGTTCAACTTGTCTTAGCCCAATTAACTTACCATAATTCCGACCAGAGAATGAGTTCATCGTATCGCCATCTGCCCTACGAGTCACACCGGGTTCATATAGTATCTCTAGAGTTATACATGGAATGCAGGAATTTTGCGAGAAATTGTCAGGGGTCTTGTCCAAGTGTCGTGATGCCAGCATTTCTAAAGGCAGTGACATCGTTCTAAAATGTCGCCCCAGGGTAGCATTGAATATTATTATAGCTTCGGTCGCCCCGTTCCTTCTTGGGACCATGAATGCATTTGGACACGAACAAATACTTTGCAAAAGACTCATGAAGGGCATAGCGATTCATTATTAAAAGTAGATGAAAAATAGCGGTTTTACCCCCCCTGCCGGAGGAGGTTGGGGTGATGAGTCGTGTGCTGGTTGGGCACTGGTTTTATGTATATATGTGGTTACATATTGAGCACAGATATATAAATATGAATATGTTAAACATATATACATATATATAACATATTTATACATGTATTAATGTATGAATATATATTAATGTATGCATATATAAGCATATAATACCAAATGTGTAAATTTCTAAATTTTTGTGTGTAAATATGTGTGTGTGTTTGTGTCTGTGTGCACCGTTTGTACGTATTCGTTCATATCTATAATTATATAAGTAGTATGCTATAAATATTAAGTTTACCACTGTTATATGTTAAAAATAAGCTTTTCGGTATAAAACTAGGAAACTTCTGATTTGCATAAATGTTCATAACTCACTCAAAAATGGACTTAGAAAAATTTTAATGGTATCAAAATGATCCTGGGGATGCGATCTACCCGATGGATGCCTTCAAAACTACTTTTAAGAGATTTTGTTTTTCGATAAATTTTTAAGATTTGACTATTAAACACGGTAAATTTGATATTTTATCGGGTTCAACGCGCTTTCACATATATTTAGGAAATTCCAACACTGGTACTTGATTGATTTGGTTGGTATATAAGCAATATTTTTGAATGAAATTATGAAGTTCTAAATTGACATTCAACTTATAATTTGTTTAGGTTTATATTAACTCTAATGCGATCATCGACGGCATTCCACATTTTTAGGTGAACAAGCAGTTGGAAACACGTTTGTAACTAATAAGAGCATAATTTTAATAATTTCACCTTAAAAAGAGTTATTTTCGAGTTCGGGCTCATGTAAAATGAAGTGTTGGTATTCACATACCTATAAGTTTACTTGAATTTCCATCTTCTAGCACATCTGGCTGTATGGCATCAGTATTGACTCATAGTTAATTTATCAACTGTCTTCTTATAGGAACCGTGTCACCCAGTTGCAAGTAATATTACGTTTAAACACATCTATGATGGGGTAACCTTACTTTCAGGTTTCTGACGTTTTGACATATTCATAAGGACATTGCGTTGTTTGCGAAATTTTAACAGATCCATCAGGGCGAATAATTTATGTATTTTGACACATTCGTAAGGGTGTAATAGTGTTTTCGCTGTTTTAACACATCCGTAAGGGTGTAATAGTGTTTTCGCTGTTTTAACACACCCGTAAGGGTGTAATGGTGTTTTCGCTGTTTTAACACATGCGTAAGGCTGTAATAATGTTTTCGCTGTTTTAACACATCCGTAAGCGCGCAATAGTGTTTTCGACATTTTAACACATCTGTAATAGGGTAATGTTGTTTTCATCATTTTAACTCATCCATAAGGGTATAATAGTGTTTTCGTAATTTGAACACACCCGTAAGGGCATGATAGTGTTTTGAGTATTTTAACATACCCGTATGGGCATAGTAGGGTTTTCAGCAATTTAACACGTCTTTAAGGGTGGCACGCTATTTTCGACAAGGAAACACAATTGTTAGGGTGGTGCATTATTTTCGACTGGGAACGCAAGGGAATAGTGTTGTTTTCGATATTTTAACACACGCGTAGGGGTATAGTATCATTTTCTGTATTTTGACACTACTATAATGGTTTAATATTGTTTTCGACTGGGTAACACATCCGTTGGGGCGGTGCATTATTATCCACAGAGAACGCAAGCTTTGGGGGTGTAGTGTTGTTTTCGATATTTTAACATACGCGTAGGGTATAGTATGGTTTTCTTTTACTTTAACACCACTGTAATGGCTTAGCATTGTTTTCGACGGGGCAACACATATATCGGGATTGTGGAATATTTTCAGAATGTGCGCAGAATAGTAGTATTTTGATTGAGGAAAGGGGCACATGTAATTTCGACATATCTGTACTGGTGGTAAAAAAACTTCCCTATTTCCTATTGCATACCTACCAGCGTCTGGTTTTGTTGGATGGTATATAAACCCATGTATACACAGTATTTTGTCATTCTTTGGTTTGCGTTGGTTCAGAACGGTCATCTATATTATCGAGCTCTCTGTTTCGGTACTTTAGTATTAACACATTATTAATAAGCTAATTTCTTAAAAGCAATAATGGCATTCGTATGTGATATATGTGGTGTCAACTTTACTCGAAAGGATCATATGGGACGACATAAACAATCAGTTCATAGCGAAATGGAATTTGGCTGTGTTCATTGTGGCAGGAAGTTCACCAAAAAGGACGATTATAGTCGTCACGTCGTCACGTCTCAAAATATCACAGAACATTGGCGGTAGATCATTCCGCAGTGACAACAAAACAACAGCAATCAACATCAAGCATACAATTACAATCGCGGAAGCGGGTGTCAAAGGTTGAAACTGATGACACATGTCAGCAATTGATGGTGCGACGTGTCGAAGACGATCTTGACGATCTAATGACGATGGCGAACGAAACCAATGAGTGCGCACAGCGGTCAAAGGTTATAGAAGAAACGGATTCAATGCAGCTACTCGAATGGATCAAGGCTCTCAAAGGCTACATTCGGAGTTACTGTATCATACCCAAGCATATCATCACTGATCTCTCAATGTTTCTCCAGCAATCAAAAGTCATAGTGGAGAAGTTACGTACTTCAACAACAACACCGTGGTATCAAATTATGGATCAGCGTTCAATGCGTACTACACAAACTCGATGGATCGACGATGACGGCACATTTCAACAACAAAGTCCGAACAATTCTTCCCGGGTCAAACGTCGAGGATGGTATTACAAACGTTTTTAACGAGATACTTAAGAAGCTCGAAGATTTCGAAGCACGCGGGTCCGGTTGGATATTGGATGACGTCAAACATGCAGATGTTCACACCAGCACATACCAACTGTTGCGTGGGTCATCGTACCAAGAACTTCCAGTGTCAATTCGCAACAAACACGCGATTCTCAACGTACAAAATAGCGACAACAAATGGTTTGCATGGTCAATTTTGGCAGCACTACACCCATTCGACTACAAGCAACATCCGGAACGTGTCGGCAATTATCAAAAACATACGGACGATCTTAATATGGAAGGAATCACGTACCCAGTAACACTTCAAGATGTCCCTCGATTCGAGCGGCAGAACAACATCGCAATTAACGTGTATGGTTTCGAGGACGACAGCGTCATATACCCACTATTTATATCAAACACTCAACATGAAAAATATGTGTATCTTCTACTATACAAGAATCATTATTGCCTAGCGCGCAGCTTGGACGATCTCTTATTTGATCAGAGAAACTATGAACACAAGGAATTTTATTGTAGCAGGTGTTTACTTCCATGTTATCTAAACAACAACGGGACGAGCACATGCAACGATCTCGAAACAGTCAACCAACTCGAGCAGAAGTACCCCCAAGCAACTCAAAACTCGAGTTCAGCAGTCTACATCGTATGCAGCGAGCAACTTACATTATTTATTTCGAGTGTATTCTCCAAAAGATTGACACTACCGAACCCACACGCTCAAAATCATACACGAACGCTTATGAATGTTATACCCCACGTGGATTTGGACTATTAGAGGCGTTTGGGTGTTGCAACGGTATGTTGGAGATTGGGGAACCCATTATATATCGAGGCGAGGACGTGGTCAAGAATTTCATCCAGCAAGTAATCAAATTGGCGACGGTGTATCAGCAAAAGTATATGGATCACCAGAAGTCTATCATAATGACCGACGAAGATTGCATAAATCACCGAAATGCAACAATGTGTTACTTATGTGGTGGATGGCTAAAGCAGGGTGACAAGGCAAAAGATCATTGTCATCTATGCGGACGATACCGTCGTGCGGCACATCTTAAGTGCAACATAGGCTATCGACTAAGTCGTGATGGTACAGGACTATTCCACAATCTACGGTGTTACGACGGTCATCTCATTATGCAAGAAATCGGAGCGATATGCAAGCACATGGGCCTTGAAATAGAATGTATTGCAAAGGGAATGGAGGACTATATGACGTTCAGTATCAAAAGCAAATCGAAGAAGGCGATAAAAGCCGACAATGTAGAGGTGGTCAAAGTCATGGCTGTAAAAACCCATTCATAATGGATGAAGTAGATGAAGATTTCAATGATGATGACGAATGTTGGGATGAACATGCAGATGGCATAGCTTTATTTTGGGAAACGATGACGACGATGAGGATGAAGACAAGATTGGATGGAAAATTCGCTTTATCGACACAATTCAATTTCTACCTTCATCACTTCAAACACTTACAGACAATCTCAAGAAGAAAGATATCGATGCGTTCACGGCAACCAGAAAAATGTTCGGTAAAAAAGTCGATCTCATTGTTCGTAAAGGCGTATACCCGTACGAGTACATGGATAGCATGCAGCGATTTAGCGAAACAGAATTACTTCCTCAGTCTGCATTTTATTTGATTCTTAGCGAGGATAGTATTAGCCACGAAGACTACAATCACGCGCAAGCAGTTTGGGTTGAATTTGGCATTCAAAACATGGGAGATACCATGATATCTACCTCAAAAAAATGTCTTATTGTTATGCGACGTTTTTGAAAACTTTCGACGATTCGCTCTCGACAAATACCAACTCGACCCCGTGCACTACATTACTCTCCCTAGCTTCGCATGGGATGCATGTCTCAAGTGTACCGGAGTCAAACTGGATCTTATTGATGACGCAGACATGTATGCGTTCTTCGAGGAGGGGATTCGTGATGGCGTTTCGGTAATATCGCACAGATACGCGAGGGCAAACAACCCTTATGTCGCTGGATACGACTCCTCGCTTCCAAATAACTACATCATGTAGCTCGATGCAAACAATCTTTACGATGGTCGATGATACAAAAATTACCATGTCATACTTTCAAATGGTTAGATCGCGAAGAGATGGATGTTATCGATTGGACAACGGTGGCTACGAATGGAGACATTGGCAATGTTTTGGAGGTAGATTTGGAGTATCCCGAGGAGCTTCATGATCTACACAATGACTACCCCCTTGCACCAAAGAGGATGGAAATTACTCATGAAATACTATCGTCATATTGCATGGACATTAAGGTTTCGCTCAATGTCAGCAACTCTACAACGAAGATGTTGGTACCCAATCTCACGAACAAGCATCAGTACAAACTACACATTCACAACCTACAGCAATATCTACGTCTCGGAATGAAACTTACAAAGGTACACCGTGTCGTGTCGTTCCATCAAAACGCGTGGATGGAACCTTACATCACTTTCAACGCAGAAATGCGAAAGATGGCATATAGTGACTTTGAAAAAGACTTATATAAACTTCTCAACAATACAGTATTCGGTAAAACTATGGAAAATGTGAGGGGGTACGTGAATATTCATATAGTAACGAATGAGAAGAGAGACGCGAAATTGGTGGCAAGCCCTCGTTATGCAATGTCATCAACCTTCAATAGAGACCTCGTCGCAGTAAAAATGCATCGAAAGACAGTTAAAATGTGCAAACCTATCTACGTCGGGTATACCTTTCTCGATCTCTCACAAACTCTCATGTATAAATTTCATTACAACTATATGAAGGCATTCTACGGCAACCAATGTCGACTTCTCTTCACAGATACCGACTCATTATGCTATAAAGTTAGCACCGATGATATCTACAACGATATGGAA
>JASANE010011239.1:0-31150 GCA_030248225.1 Trileptium ribeirensis
AACGCCGGCACGGAACAACCTGGGGAAGCGACTTTCTGTAGGCTTATTCAAAATTATATATGTGAAGCTGAACCAGAAGAACCTGCGGAGGAACTTGTGAACTTAATGGAACCTAATGGACTAGGGGATATGGAGGACCTAATGGAACTTAACCTAGCGGAACCTAATGGATGGAATGGAATACTGAGGAACCTAGTGGAAGGGAACCGAGAACCAGGGGAAATAAATGAACTTAACCGAGTGGATGCATCCGATACTAAACTGGCTCCCACCAATTTAGGGCGGCCGTGTGAGGCCCCTGTAGCGTTTCAACCGACCGGGGAAGACCGTAAAGGACACTGGTCAGGTGCGATGGAGACCTTCGGGAAACGGGTCAGCCCGATTGTCCTAACTCCGTTCAAAATTCGAGAGCGTATGTGTACCCTAGATTCTTTAGAGGCCGGGGAAGACCGTAGAGGACACTGGCCAGGTGCAAGGGAGGCGTCGGGAAGTGAGCTGTCCTGATTGCCCTAGCTCCGTTCAAAATTGTAATTTATATGTAGGATCAAACTCGTATAGAGCCCGATCCCTAAGTGTAGGGGCCATGGGATCTGACCAGGTCGGAGACTGCGGTCTGAGTCTGTCGTGGCATAGTCAATCCAACCGGCGGGTGAACATGTGTGCGTTCGAATGTGAGTCGGCCAGAACCGATGCCTCCAGCGTGTGTGTAGGACCGGGAGGAGAAGCTGTGCTGCTTGTGAGTGAAACGGGTTCCGAGCCACATGGAGACAAAATTGAGCCGAGTGCCGAAAGAATTTCTGGTGTAGATGATCATAGTAGTCGAGCCGTAATGAACCTGATTTTGAATGATAAAGATAAGAAAATTGGAACCGAATGAACAAGTGGAACCTAATACAGACCTAATGGAACCAATAACCACTAGCGTAAGCTCGAATATTGTGATCGTGAAGCCCATGGTACCTGAATTGGACATGAACGCCCAAGCAAGCGGATTTGATCTACGAGTTGGGTGTTTTCATCTCCTTGTGACATGCAGTTTACCGTTTTGGACCGGCTGCTCTTGCGGACGGATTTCCTAATACCTCTATCCGAGAAGCTAAGAAGGCGTCCTCCTAATATTTGAGTTTGACCATCATGTGCTTAAAGTACGGGAAACGTTTCCTATGACGCTAGATTTTAATTCCCGTCGTAGTCCTTGTCGCAGAAATTTCTGTAGCAAGGCGTCGCGTTGGTCACCCTCAACCTCCGGGAACGCTTTGTCCACAAGGTTCTGTAAGTCAAGTCCATACAGTGCAACAGATTCGTGTTCCCCTTGTACTCGCATGCGTAACGTTATTAAAGCGTCCTCGTCCCGTTGCGATGATGAATACATGAAACCCATATTATAGCAAAGGGCTTCATAAGTTTGCTTTTGACAGTCGGGGAAGCTTTCGTATATTTTGAGGGCTTCCCCCTTCAGAACAGTTGGAAAGCAAATTAGCTTCTGGTCCAGGGTCCACCCATTTGCGTCAGTCAAGTTGTCATACGAGGCTCAAAGTCCTGCCCCTGTCTCGGCTCCTAAAATGGTGGTGTTTTCCGTACTTGAATGATGGGACCCCTGTTCTTGCGTCAACTGCTGCAGAATGCAACTAGAGGGTCTCCCGAAACAGTGGGAGCGGTCCACTTGTACGCCCAGCCAGCCGTAGTGGCAGTGCCACTTCCTACATTCGTCGTTCCCGCTGCGCTACTTACTGGCGTTCTATTCGCGCTCGCTGGTAATGACATTTTTGAACCGAAATTTAGTTATTAATCCCTATTTGTTTTGAGTTTGTGTGGCGTCCGTGGTCCCAGTCCGACGTGGGTACGGATGATATAATATATACTTTTCTATATGTGTTTTCTTTACTGCAGACTTCTCTACTGTTGAGCAAGATTTCAGTTCCCTAAAATCCTCGTGTACTTACTCCTTAAGTATGTATCTGGTCGTGTAAAATTTTCGCCTCGCTTCGACTAATCCTGTCGCTGACGGTCAGGTTCTCCGATTATCACCCCCTTTGTTCTTAACAGCTCCCAAATGCTAATTTTTTTAGGCTGGTACGTAACGCTTAAACCCTTGAGTACTGATTACCAAAACTCGGGAGATTTAACACTTCCAGCTATGCTGTGAAATTCTTAAATTCGGATACCCACTGGCTCCGTGAAATCGGTCAGACAGGAACTTTAGCTACGGCTGCTCCCCACTCTAGTGGTTACCCAAAGAAGACCTCCCTAACGAAACGATCACCCTTCTGATATATATAGTAGATTTACTGCTGGAGGTACGTGCAGTGTTGCGGCATACGAGAAATTATTTTACCGACTTTGCAACGGATTATCAATATTACAATACGCACAGTAAAATCCTGATTCGCCTACTCCAGGTAACAAAACAAAGCACAAAATATATAATTAACATAGGTTAATATTATGTACTGACCATAAAATCAATTGAAAGAATTCCAGTCACAGTTATTGTCGTTAAATTGGTATCAGTCGTTCCACCCGAATCGACCGGTAAGGCTTGTTGAACGGCTGTCGTACAGCGGTGTTGAAGTCGACCAACTATAGGCTGGGCACGATGTCGAATGACCGGTTGTCGTTCCGACAATACGTAGCAACCGAATTTCACCGATTCCAATAAAACGGCCGTCAATGTCCTGATAACAGTAGCGTTATCTACCAACGCAGCCCTGAATAACAGTTAAATACTGACAACAGCTCCGTCAAAGTCCAGCCGAACAAAATCCACAAAACAGTCAATAATTCGAAAATCTGGACCAACAGCGCGACAATGTCCAACGATAATACGTGCTGAAATGAGTAGATTAGAATAACTTAAACAAGTGTCTCGGTCTCGATGATTCGTACGGTTATCTATAACGTGATACAATAATATCAATTAGTCACGCGGTGCATTATAAAATCGTAACCAGGTACTACAAGCCTGACCGGTCGGACGCCACTCCAATGTTTCGCATTTCTTCTCATCCTTTTCTTCGTGTTTTACAGCACGTTTCGGCTCGCGCGGTCCAGGTGGCACCATTCTCAGTCAAATCCTAGTTTCTTGTAAAAACAGAACTCCTGCCAACAAAGGCAGAGCACTTATTTCGCATTGTCATGACCCAGAGCGACTACACTGATCCCTGGGACGCGCGAGCTTACTCCTTTCATTTCTTACTATGGCGTGCAAACACTCATAACAATACTGCGACGTACACGCGGCTACTGACAATACTATATACTTAGTGGTACTATCCTAATTTATCCAACAATTTTGCGATAATCCAACGTTTCAACCTATAAATTTCATCACTAATACCAATGGGCATGTGTGGGATGCGAGAGGTCCAGCACCTGATGAGTTTAGAATGGCTGTCTAACCTGCATTGACGCCTCACGGCGTGGCCCCCACTTTATGTACTAGCTAGGACCAGTTCTGGCCCTAAGGGATCCCAGCTGCACCACTCTAGCCAGAATTTCACGGCGGTGCCCGGACAACCCCGGCTTACACGATTCCCCGGTGGACTCTGGTCAGACCGAAAGGAACCGCTTAGCTTAGCAGGCTGCCGGCGGGTTTACCAGGGTGTTCGGCCTGGCCCCTATGATGGCCCACGTGTCCAGCGGTATGCAGGTCCCCCTGAGGGAGGGTCATCCCCTAAGCCTGCTCACAGGTAATAAGGCTGACCCGTCATTCCCTCTATTTCTGTGATTAAATCTTATGCCTTATGAAAGGATGAAAATTTTGCCTATCCGTAGGGCATGTTCGCGAGAGGCTCCGTCGAGCCGCGTGATGGTTGCCTAAACCTTATGCCCTTGTTGGGCAGAGGCGCGTTTGTGTCGCCTTAGTTCCACGTAGGGCTGGACACACTGAACCTACTCGGACCTATATGTATAGAAATATTCGGGAACACGGAGGGACGTGGGTTTTACGAAAGCTAAGATCAAACAACTTTGAGAACCTCCGTAGGGGTCGTACACTTTTCTTGAAGCAGGGTGCCGGATTTAAATTGAACTAGTTCGCCTAATAAAATCACACACAAAATTTTTATTTCTTGGTTTCCCTTTTCTGACCAAACATATAAACAAGAACAAAACGAAAATACCACCCAATCGGGTGTGCACTACGAGGTAATTATTTACGTTATAAGAACCAAGCCCTTCCCTAGGTGCAAGATACACATGCGGTTTACTCGAATGTAGTAAGAAATTTTATTCCCAATTCGGCGGTGCCATTTCCTTTGGATAACGAAAGAGTATCTTATGAGCGCCGATTAGGCTCTTTTTGAAACGCGGAACCCTTTGCCCAAAGTTTTGTTGTTGAATCCTTGTCCTAGAGCTATCCTCGCGTTGAACATGTGACATTCTATCGCCACTTCTAATCCTGCAAAATTTTCATGTGGCCCAGCTCAAACGCAGAAGCGCGGGCGCAGCGCTTACGGGAGCGCGAGGCCTCCGGTGGACGCCACAGCACCCGCAAGGGCTGCCCCTATTCCTATGACTAAGTGAGAACATTTGAAAACTCTATTAGACACCTCGGGTGGGCCTCTTCCACGCGTCCGCAGTCGAAGAGTCCACCCGAGACAACCATGGCTCACAAAACCAGGCCTTCGACCATTTCTTTGATGATATGTGGACGATGACGTCCATAATTTATTTTGAATCCTAGGCGATGCATCCAGCAGGCACCTAACTGAAAATACACCGGTGCGGTCGCAACTAAACAACAGAGCACGCTGTAACACTCTTCAAAACGATTCACCCCCTGGGCACTAAGAATAAATACAACCCAGCGGGTGGGGAACCAGTCGAGCACAAGGGGTCATCCCTATTGTCAAATTTCGTCCCGATTTTGCCCCCAAATTTGCCCAAAGCTCAGCCCCCTTCTCCCCAGCGCGGGCACAGCACTTACGGGTGCGCGAGGCATCCGACGGACACCACAGCACCCGCAAGGGCGGTCCCTAGTCTTAAGCTCGGAGACAACTCGAAAATCCTGCAGGGAAAAACCCCGGGTGGACCTCTTCCACGCGTCTGCAGGTCGAAGAGTCCACCCGGGCACGAAACAGACGAAAGCAAGGGAAACGAAAAACAGCAATGAAAAACTACGGCGACAACCGCCGACAAACGTCAAATTTTAAAATTGAGCCGCTCGACTGGTCCCATCACTTAGACGGGCGGCCTGCTTTTATACTACTGTTGCTAACCCCCCTCCTTTCCTTTTCTCTTGGCTAGCCCTTATGGCAAACCCTTTAAATACAAAACGTATAGATACATATACGGCGTAAAGATATATATATTGAACAGCACAGCTACGCTAAAAACAAAATTCAAACAACGTCGCCGCTGATGTGTGTACATATCAACAACATCGCCAACGGCCCTTTACCACGGTACGTGTATATCTAAACAGCAATATGTGGCCGAGGCTCGCCAAGAGGACAAAACCGCCCGCTGGTCGGTGCGGCAAAATTCTGAGAGTAAAATATAACGGTGCTCAGGGCGCCGTTTGCTCATAGGGATATCGGCACATTTTTGCCGATATCTCATGATCTAAGGACAGTAGGCGGCCGGGGGCAGGACCAGAATCATGCCCTGGCAGGCCGGCTACAGATGAAAATTTAAAATTTAATATTGCTCTTATAGGAGGCCTGTTAGAGGCCGATTTAGGCGCCCGAAACAGAAGATCTTGGGGGTGCGTTTGAGTTTGGGGGATCCTGAGCGGACCCATGGGGGCGGGCGGACCCGGTTTCCAGCTAAACGGTTTGAGTGGGACCCAATAGGTGTCCTGGGCTCCAAAAATCGGGGAGTTTTAATTATTTTGGGCACCCTTTGGGGCTTAGAAAATTTGAGGTTTAAGCGCCTGTTTGGGAATCCGTAAGTAGTTGAGGGATCCGAATTTTTAGACCCGCCGGGACAATTTGACACCCCAGCAGTGTCCTTAAGAGGGTTCAGTCACCCCCCTTCCCATAAGTTTTGTAGTAAACCCAAAAATTAAGTTTTTTGTGTCGCACCCTAAAATAGTGTCTTAAAAATTGGTATTCAAAATTTAGTTACCTTTGCCCGAAAATTTGATTTATTTGAACATGATCGGCCTGAGTATGGGAAAATTAAACTCGTCCCCACAATTTTATGCCCCTTCCCGTACATATATCATACATAATAAGTACCAAAAACACCGCACAATAAGTATAATATAATATGCAAAACATTTTATGCACACACTATCCCAACATTGTAATTCGCAAGGATCGACCGGACACCCCTACTTATGATATCTGTCCTCCAATTTCGGTGCCAAAATCACCCCGGGCACCTTCGGGCGGTGGAGTGTGACCTTACGAGCAGCACATAAATGAAGTACAATGATTTATTTTTATCAATCAGTACAATATTACACAGTTATATCAATTCAGATCGAGGCCACACTCCACCGCTATCCGGTCATCCGTTTCCCTTATTCCTTACGAAATTTGCTACGTTTCGAGCGTTTCCCTGTTTTCATGAGATTGGGCTGTTACAATTTACCAAACTATTTTTTATATAAAATTTATCACTTTTAATAAACTGATTGTGAGTGCCCGGTGAGGAAGAATGTGTATTTTCGTAATTTTGTAACTAAAGCGAAGCCTGCCAATATGTATCTGATAATTACCAACCGGCTGAACATAACGGAAATAAATCTTTGGCAGCATGCTGTTTTGGGTAGGTCACTTCGGTTACATGTAAAATGCAGCAATATCGATATTTATATCAAACCAATGCATAGTGGCGTTCATTACTCTTGTTGTTACTCAGAAACAAACACTAAAAATAAGATTTTGCACAAATTTGAATTTTTTAACAATAACCTATACTCGAACTATTATTTTGTGCTGGGCCTTTTATATTACTTATCGCTCACCTAACAAATGACTCAAAATCTAAAGAGTTTATCTTTATATAACCATAGTGATAATTTCATTACAAGGTATATACAAGTTATTACAGCAGAATAAAACCTGATTACTCATTTCTATGTATCATCATGACATTACGTATATTTCGAATACAGATATTCCAGGAGTTACGGTGCTGCGCATAATTTTATACAGTAGACGCGTGTACTAAGGGACACTAAACTTTGGTTTTGCGTGGAATTGGGAATAATTGCTGTTTTTTACCAATTAACTTCGAAAGTTGCAATCCCATAGAAATGCAAAAATATATAATTTCAGAACCAAAAATGTAATTTTTATTAAAAAAGAATATAATTGACCTGACCATAAATAATTTTCTGAAAAAAGATCCCCTATACAGGAACAAAACGGGTTTAACAAACATACAAGGGGAATTTGAGGGACATTGTTGGAAAATGCGGACAGCACAAACATCTTTAACACGCTGTCTTGAAAACAATATTGGAGCCAAAATAAAGTATTAACATATTCTACAAGTGCAGAGGTAAGTAAAACACTTCTCAAGATATCGCCTTTCAATTTGACACATTCATGCAATGACTATAGCTGAGTACCATAATTCCCATCAACCCGGTACTAATGATCTTCGAAGTGCCTTTATTACCATATTTGTATTTTCGTAATTTTGTAACTAAAGCGAAGCCTGCCAATATGTATCTGATAATTACCAACCGGCTGAACATAACGGAAATAAATCTTTGGCAGCATGCTGTTTTGGGTAGGTCACTTCGGTTACATGTAAAATGCAGCAATATCGATATTTATATCAAACCAATGCATAGTGGCGTTCATTACTCTTGTTGTTACTCAGAAACACACTAAAAATAAGATTTTGCACAAATTTGAATTTTTTAACAATAACCTATACTCGAACTATTATTTTGTGCTGGGCCTTTTATATTACTTATCGCTCACCTAACAAATAACTCAAAATCTAAAGAGTTTATCTTTATATAACCATAGTGATAATTTCATTACAAGGTATATACAAGTTATTACAGCAGAATAAAACCTGATTACTCATTTCTATGTATCATCATGACATTACGTATATTTCGAATACAGATATTCCAGGAGTTACGGTGCTGCGCATAATTTTATACAGTAGACGCGTGTACTAAGGGACACTAAACTTTGGTTTTGCGTGGAATTGGGAATAATTGCTGTTTTTTACCAATTAACTTCGAAAGTTGCAATCCCATAGAAATGCAAAAATATATAATTTCAGAACCAAAAATGTAATTTTTATTAAAAAAGAATATAATTGACCTGACCATAAATAATTTTCTGAAAAAAGATCCCCTATACAGGAACAAAACGGGTTTAACAAACATACAAGGGGCATTTGAGGGACATTGTTGGAAAATGCGGACAGCACAAACATCTTTGACACGCTGTCTTGAAAACAATATTGGAGCCAAAATAAAGTATTAACATATTCTACAAGTGCAGAGGTAAGTAAAACACTTCTCAAGATATCGCCTTTCAATTTGACACATTCATGCAATGACTATAGCTGAGTACCATAATTCCCATCAACCCGGTACTAATGATCTTCGAAGTGCCTTTATTACCATATATATTTTTGAAAAAAATCTGGATTTGGATCGACAGGGAGTCGACAAACTCAACAATAAACAACATTGTATAGCAAATATATGCCGGATTCCGAAAAAACATTGATTATTCGATCTGATCAATTCAGACATTATCTAAGTTTTACCTATGCTTTGGAAGTTGATTTTAGTAAATTTGCAAAATTGATATATTTTTCAGAAATCCGACGTATCAAAAACACGTGCAAGGTACTGCAAAACAAAAATATCACCAAATAGCGCGGAAAACACTACCTTCGTCGAGCTCAAACATATTACCCGATTTATATGTGGGGTACATATAGATAATCTACTTAAATGAGTAAGCGTCCTTAATATATATTGCCTCGGATTATTTGCATTGACGATATACCTATGTATACATTGACACCAGAAATCAGTAATTTTAGAACATACAAATGTAACAGCCGTTGGACTATAGTTGTCTGTTACTTTCGCAATGTGAAAAATTAGCTGCATATTACATGTAGAGACATTACTGTAAAAATTACCGAAGCCACATTTACCTATCGTATCTAGTAGATGGAATGCCGTGTTCTTGCGAAAATGTTGCGCTTACCACGTAAACAAGACGTACGATATCCGTGGCAGTCCATCTATCACTTCTATTAAGTATATAAGATTAATAAAATGAAATAATTTTGCAATAAGCATGATACGCCAGAAAATCAGATGCGCTGCCGCTTGAATATAAGAATAATTTCAAAGCAAACGAATAATGTGCACATATGGTGTTACTCTACGTACTCGTGATGCAACTACAGCAAAGCAAGCGTGGTAGATTGCAACTTGTGAAATGCCAGCTTTCTGGTAAGACAATAATGGGATTCAACAGAAAATGAAACTAACGCAACCTATGCCTTATAGCAAGCCAGCCAAGCTCAATACGAACATTAATGTGTTTCATTTCGCAAGCATATTGTTGGCCACACGTTATGAAAACAGCCCACAAAAGTATCATAAAGAAACATACATTCGGACTGTATTAATAATTACTAAAATGGTAAGACAACATTATAACACAGATCAGTAGTTGATACACATACATCTACGACACAGACAAAACGTGGTGTAAAAGCTAATCAGTAAGAACAAATTACTATCTGCCACTTGACGCCGCTGACGTTATAATTTTTTCCGCAGTTTGGGATCTCTGTCCCTACGTAGTCGTAACTCTACCGTATTCCTTAGCTTCTTCGCACTTACCCATGGCCACCATTTTAGCGAAGTAACACACTGTTAGTAGCTAATGAGGTGTATTATTCGATTGTGTTGATTTTTGAAAATTTAGATATTTCTTCTTACCAAATATGATGTTAATAAGATGGTATGCCGCATACCGCCAATAAAAGTACAAAGAAGACACAGCGTCCTTGACACCGTCGGAAAATAACTTCCCCTAGCTATATATCTACGATTCAAAAGTTTTATGATATACGGGGGTGTCTATGACACCACATTGTCGTGTGGGTGCCTTACACTGTGTGTAGCACATATAGGTTCCAAAAGTTGGGGGCATTATAACGTGAACGCCGCATAATTATTAACGGCTCAAACAATATTCAATGAGACATCTTTTGTACACTTACTCAATGCATCAAATTCAACAGCAAACTATAGCCGACTGAGGTGCGAGATTTATTAGTTTTGCAACGATTATTATTAGATTAATTAAATATCATACCCAATGACGGTGGCTATCGCATTTGGCATGGTTTATTAGTAAGTAAAGACTGAAAGCCGCTAGCATATTTAGATTATATACTTCCTAAATGAGCGAATATTTTTATCATCCACACTTCAGTTTCAAATAATATTTTTGAAACAGTTACCATATATGCACAAACTGAAACGGTTACCGCGACTATATAATTTTAAAAATTCAATTTACACTTAAGATTATTTGGGGCAAATGGAATGAACACATGCGACAAAGAACTGTTAATTGAGTTTGGCGTATGGTTATGTTCGCACCTGTTATTGTATTGTTATTCGCTCGCTTTACAAGGTTCATTAGAACTGACCAACGGCTACGAAGTACCTTAGCGGATTGCGTATTGAGCTTCCAATCATACAATCGGAGTTCGTTTGATGGCGCAGGCTCGAGCTTGTCAAACACTGCACATTGCACAAATTAATTCAAGCATGCGGAGTTACCAGAAAATAATAAATTCAAACAAATACTTTGTTGAAAGTAAAAAGCAGCAATCTTAGGCAGCAGAATTAATGAAATCATCATCAAAATTAAAGTGAATAATTATGCGCGAGTCATTAATTCGAAGCACCATAATGTTCCTCTTCGGTTCCAAGGATTCTCCTTTCAACTTCATCGACGTCAATATTAAGTTCTTTCATAGCCTTTCTAACACAATCAGTATACGTTTTGAGTAAACCTGCACAGTCGTCATCAGTGCTCCCTAAATTCACAAAGTATTGATGAAATTAAAAGTATGATAAATTTATGTCACAAAACAAATTATCTTACAACGACAATCAGTCATCACTGATCGTCATCAACTTAATGTGCAAAGCTATTAAATTTCAATGGCTGTACAATCGTTATAAAAGTATCCTGCAAAACGAGGTATTATGCACTAAAAGCGAGGGTGAAACGGAACGAGCGTGCTTCAAATATGCATGGTGTCATAGTCTGTAACAGGTTTTGTGTTTGATATATGTGTATCCCTGAGACCTTCTGGCCTATCCATAGTTGGCCCCCATTTTCCAAATCTCCCTATGTTCATGAGATTTTCCCCATGTCCGTCCCCCACACTCGGCCGAAACCCCTCATGTTCAACAAATTCCAAAAAATTTTTTATGTCTAAAAATTTATGTTTTTTGTTTACAAATTGTTTTTAATCATTAATTACCACTATTTATAATGTTAAGATATCGTTTTTACTTTGAAAATACATTCGCGGTAGTAAAAATGCATGAAAGTATAGAAATATTTAGTATATCAAAGCAAAATTTATCCCCCACTTTTAATTTTCTCTGAGAATGAACATGGGGGTTCCACGAAGCTCAACGCCCAGCTTTTCGGAAGGCTGTGGACAGGCCAAACCTTTGGAATCTTTGAAGCCTTATAATACAGTTCAGATAAGAATTAAGAAACACAAGCTATTCTGTATGAATCAGCTTATCTAAAAGCGCAAAGAGCAGTTAATAACAAAGTAAGTGTCCAAATATTTTCGGTAAATTGGGTTCGCCGATGATTTACCTTCAAGCCCAGAAAAGACATGATACATTCATGATGGACTCTAGATGGCCAAACTATCGTATTCAGTGGGTCAAATTTTTGATGCCCTGTACGTAATACACAACTAACTAAATAAGTGAAGCAAGGCTATATTCTGAAACCGGGTTGACCGACGACAAACACAGTAAAAACATCCAAAAACAAAGGATTATTCATGCTGAGCTCTAGAAAACCGAACCGTCTTACAGGAAAAACCCATAATACCTAGAGTATCCTTCATAAAACACCCGCAATACTAGGGAACGATCGAATAACTAATTTCACCGAAACCGAATATTCGGCCGAATACCGAATAGTTGTTCGCAACACCTAATGTATGATGAGAAATCTATAAATCCATCACTGTATGTACGTGTACCATGCAACACGTCGTTTTTCAGCTTTCGCTTTTCACACTTTACACACGCTTTTTTACACGAACCCGATGCTAGTGTGGACGATCAATTCAGCAGCAGTCAGGATCGATTTCTTTCAATTTATCATGCAACCAGCTGTGTAATATGTCGTTGTTACACCGTGGTATTACCCCACAGTTCCAACTTTTCAATTGCTTGAGGAATAAGGATCAGTTTATGCGGCTATGCGTAAAGACGGTTCCTGCCTCTTGAGCCTCATCTCAGGTGCTGATGGTGGATCAATGCGACGACTCTGATCAACTATTCTCCGTTTTTTGCCAAAGTTACAACATGTTTGACGTATTTAGCGGTTTGCAGCATCATTATCAGGACTCCGGCCGTAAAATTAGGATATCTGGTGGGCAGATTTTGACTCTATTTTTAAATTAACAGCGGCCAGTCAACTATTCGGTATTCGGCCGAATACCGAATATTCACTCGTTCCCTACGCAATACACAACTAAACAAATGAAGACATTTTAGAAATCAGGTTTGTCGACAATAAAACCCTTGAAACCCCCGAAAAGTATATATAACACAGTTAGGTTGGACTCTAGAAAACAAAATCATAATAACCAAATATACACTCGTGTAAGGTAAAACCACGCGCAACATGCCGAAATTTGAAGAACCGATGTTTCAAGGAAAGAGTCGACGAGCCGCATTTGGACCCGCAGCGGCCTAAGGAGTGGTCCCACAAAAAGCGCGGTTCAACCAAGGTGTAGACTTCGATGATCCAATTCCAGCTTTTATGGTTTTCGATGCAAAGTCTGTATTGCGCGATATAAGACGTCAAACACTGGCATCACCATAGGCCGAGTTGACAAAGAATACTTAAAAGCCAAGCGTTTAACTAAAGGGTATACCGAAAAACTTTTACAATCAGATTAATACGTCGAAATCCACCAATCATCAATCAATGAGTTATGAGTGACAGCTATGGACGAAAAAAAAATTTTCACGATCCCCCCCGGCGCTTCAATGGAAGCTCAGTTTGTCCCGTTTCAATGAACTTGATCATTGTATTTTGAGTGTAGTGAGTGGAACGAGCATAGAAAGAATTATCACTGGCCAGAGTGGTAAATTTCGACGGTGTCCGTTTCTGAGAGTTTTTGGAAGACACACATAACTCAACTTCGGCTGAGCTGATTGCCTTACGTGCTAGCTCATTTGATAGCTCGCAATTTCTGTTTGTGACCTTTAGTTAGACGCGAAAACGAAGATGGGCCGTAGATGAGGTCCACATAGACCCAAGTCAGTAAAACATGGTCAGACAACACACTTGATAGGTTGTATTTCGACAACATGGTGAAGATTTTTTAGCAAAATAAGACTGATTTTGTAGGGCAAAAACCTTATATCAAACAGGATCTGAATTAAAACGGGTTTTTAAACGAATTCATGAGATCGAAAATACATGAAAACGACATCATATCGCAACCGCTGGAGCTATTATGCGTGTTACAGGTCTCACATTGTACAGCAAAGTCATCCAACTGCATAGCTGAATAGTGTCCTGCTGTTGTTATTTACGCTGCATGGTTGGGTCACAATTGGGTTTTCAGTGGGCCAACAAGGCACAAAATGCACGAAAACAACAATATCACCACCACCACTAGAGAGATATGTACATCTCAACAATGATTACAGCAATAAGGCTAATATTCGGATTGTTTTGAAGTTGATGTTCCATATATTTGTATACGTCTCTTTAAATTACATTTTGAACACTAGATTTTTCCACCAAGGCGACAAGACATGCCACTAGTGCCTAACAACAATCTATCGCATAATGATAATCAGTAAGTGCAATAGACCATAATAGAAATAATATTGTAGCCGATTACTTAGTCGTACTCATTGGTCGTTGTGAAGTTACCCCAAAGGAAGGTAGGCGTACCACAGTATGTTCTCTAGCGGTATAAACTACCCCAACAGTGCTTCCATGGCATTGCTGGCATTTTAACCTTATCCCCATCATTTTAGTGAAGGAAAATCAACACCCGCTGAGCCTTCAATAGTTTTTTGGAAAAACGGACATACTTGACCCAGACAAACAGATAGGCTCGTGATCAGTACTGTCTTCTGCATGAAGAAGACTGTTATCTTTCAAAAGGAACGAGAGCAACACGCGGATATGTTGTTGGCTCTCCATCGCGAAGTATTACCTATGGCTCCAAAAATTGTTTAAGAATACAACAGGTGGACTTTCTCATGTTTTTTGCTTTATCCGATGATGTGGTCGTTTTTCGGTCTATCCCCAAAGGATTGTGTGGGATATCGGATATCACTAATATTTGGTGTACACTAACAGTTCGACAATAACCAACGAGTGTGAAGGAGTAGTAGAAACAAGTGGCTATTATTTATGCTTCTAAACTCATTGGTTACTACTAATATAATAGCTGATATCGCCACATAAAACATTTGAGAAAGGGCGAAGCCAGGGGGGGTTGCGGGGGTCGCGACCCCCCTTTGGCTCAACCCCAAACAAAATTATTTTGAACGATTCCTGTTGAGAATCATGTCGGAAGTTGTCCTAAAACTATCCTCTCTCGCACTAGAAAACAATTACTTTCAACCGTATTTTTGACCAAACTTCACATTTTTGTATTAAAATTCGCCAATTTGGAAACAGTAACATTTTTTACTTGTTTATGGCGTACTTAATATACCAATTCTGGACCACGCTTTCACATTTCTGAGCGCGACCCCCCAGGACCTCCCCCTTTTAGGTACCCACTGTGGGCCGCGACCCCCCCCTTTCAAAATTCCTGGCTACGCCCTTGCATTGGAGGATGCCCATACGCGCATCCACAGACCACTTCAGTGATTAGTGAAAAAACAAGTATCGTCGAGTGTTATAACTCGTACAATTATGCTAACCTTTCAGAAATTTCTCACTAAACCACGTGTTGAAGCAGTCGTCATAAATATGTTTTAAATTGTTACATTCTGGCGCAATACTATTCATACGCTCCATTACAGTAATAATTGGATAATTCAAATCATATTAGTTGATAAATTTTACGTTAAATTTCAACGATACACTAACCTTAAACTGGAAACAAGAAATGTTACCATGACACGCAAAATCAAAGGCTCAAAATGCTTAAAAGTTCAAAAGTGCGTTGTACACAACTTTAATCATGGTGATCACGATAATTATGATATTGAATTGTGGGTCTCAATTTATTATGAAATCCACGACGTGTACTATGCATTTACGGAGAAGCAACGGTCCGGTCCGTGTTGAGAATACAGAAGCCGGTACGATTGTTATCGATCACTGGTTAAAGATCACATCGCATGCGGTTTTTTCTATTTGTGCTTTGCATCTGACATATATATATAGTTAATTTACTATTAACAGTTATCAAGTCTAAAATTTACATGCGAGCAATTAATTATATTTTTCGCAGGCTGTCTGTGCAATATAGTTAGCTGATTTCCTGCATATTTTAGGCCAGTTTTCTGTATTAGTGTAACGTAATATATATTACTCATAAGTTCAGTTAGTTACATGTGCTACACCTGATAAGTAATCACCAAAAAATCAATCCCATTTGCGTTAACATATTGCGCTGTATCCCAGTTTTACCCTTGCCGTTTTCCGAATAGCATTCCCTTTGTTATATTTATTGCATTTAGCAAACATGCAATTAAGAATTGAGAATTGATTACAAGCTCTAAAAAACGTTCAAAAATTATACTAAATATACTCATATTAATCGGGCGTCATGTCCAATTTCCTCATTTGAAGCTCGATTTCCATAGCGAAAACTAATTTCGCGATCGTGGCATATACGTGTAGTTTTTATAGCATATTTCCATTTCCTCATTTGGTGTAGAATCGCCTCGTCATCCAACAACCTAGCTACGAAAATGCCTTGGTCGGAAAAAACGTCCGATTATGGCTGCAGGTATATCCACGGACAATAAAATTTTTAGCATGCATACGCAAGCGTTGTGCTGCGTATGCTTGATGAATCTTAAGCCAAACAATAAAATACAATGTCAGCGACAACTGTTAAAACGCGGTAACCCTCGCCCTTGCTAGAAGATTTTGCAGACAAAAACAGGCAAAATCATAAAATAAGTAATAAATTTTAATAATTTCCACTGAGATTTGAACCGACGTAGCTGATACGTCAGCCAAATGCTTTAGTGACCCCTTTTAATGGTGATCGACCAACTATATATATATACTTAACAGCAATAAGAAGTAACAGCAAAACGAAAAATGATCAATTTATTCACACAAACGAGTTATTGCCAATCAACACATTTCAACCTGAATTATAGATCACAGGCAAGGTAATGCGACATTCTTAGTTGATAAAAACTATTTTCAACAAAGATACGGTGAAGGTTCAGTGGGCGATGTGGCTGTTATGTTGCACAGTCGCTATGGTCACTATGAAGAACAACATGCATTTAATATTGCTTTAAATTATGTTTGTCACAGTAAAAACCAACAGAACAGTCTCAATACTTAAAACTGAAGTTTATTCGATGCATTAATTGAAGACATCGAAGCCTGGTAGGTCGAACATTATTCCCAAGAATCAGCTTGATAATGACAAATTTCACAAGTTACGAAAACATTCATTAAATGGAAACCCTTGTGCTTTTTGAGTCATCACAATAACTTTTGTCCACTTGCTAAATCACTGAACACGAGTGGGACACCGAATCATTTTAGAAAGTTTTACTGACTAAAACATCAATCCTTGTAGAAAGCTAATTTTTTTACAATATTCTCTCACGTCCTTTGTTAGTAATTTATTTCATTCATTAAAATACAGAAAGCAAGTACAACGTTCAACACCTTACGGCAAACATAATTTTACATTCAGTCGGTAAAATATCAAAGACGATCGTTTCATTCACCACTTAGTAATTCAGTATTATTTTTGGCAAGTTGCAAAATCAAGAATATCTGCGAACTGTAAATAAACCTGTTTTTATAAATATCGATAAATCAGAAATTTGATTTTTAAATCTAATGTTTGGGTTCCTGTTAACATGATTTGTGCAGTTTCGGAGATATAGAAAGGTCTAGCTAGTCAAAATGATGATCAAAAGGTAACTAGAGCATAGGTGTCGAAGGTTCGTTGGTTGAGGAGGCAGACGATCGGCGGGGAGGTCTTTACAAGGGGTAGACCCAGCCGACATTTTTACCAATTACAGCTTAATTTATGTGGATTTTACCACATTTTTTGCTAAAAATTTTCCCCAAGTACCCCCGGCTCGCGCTAGGGGCGCGGTGCCCAGCCTTCAGGGGTGACGGGTCGGGCAAATACAACATGGGAGGGGCTCCAAACCACAGGCGTAACCCCACACCGACGACACCTATGCAATATAGTGCCTAATTTGACTAAGTTACTTTTTAACGGATTAAAAAGTATTTTGGGCAATCCGGATAAAAAAGCGAAATTGCACGATTAACCGAATTTTTAATGGTATAGGGTAATATAGGTACTCGGAATAGTACTGGCAATCTCACCAGTAGGGATTACCCGGAATTAGGGTTCCGACAAATTTTTTCCGGAATCGGAGTTCACGTTCAGTAGCGAATGTTTTTGATTTACAAGTCAAAATTAACTAACGAACTAAGCCGTAAGAGAAACACCAATCTTGATGCTGTTTGTTTAATAAAAACTCAAGTAAATTCGTCTCTTTGTTAACTCAGATACCTTTGCTTCTCTCTGTTAATTCCTAAAGCACATTTGTCAGCATTTACTAACCAGTTTACAAGGCAAAAAATAATACTAATCAAACGCTTACATATTTATAGTTTAAGTACTGCATAGTCCATGATTTGTTAACTATACATTCACATCCCAACCGTTCCTTGCGTAATAACTTTCGACAAAATATGCAGATAAGTCGTCTTTATCAGTTAATTCTCATATATATACTTCTGAGACCACAACAGAGACAACTTCGATTATTTCACACTGCTAAGGACTCTCGCAACAGTATTTCACTTGGTTACGGGAACTGGGGCGAGAATAGATAATCTGTGTTGACTGCGTATACAGAGGTTCGAAACTGAGCTTCTAAACCGTTTTCAAGGCACATGAAGACGGTAGTGCACCAGCAGCTCATTAAAGAAAACAGTAGCAGTTATTTCCAGCACACATTAGTGTGGCTTCCTCTCACAAATGTGGTGCCTACTTGCTAAGTGGAGGAATAGGAGGTATCGAGAAACTGCCATATCTTATGAAATCTGCCTTTTTCTGTTAATCCAGGATACACGCAGTCTTGCAAGCCTTTGATCGCGAAATTTTTCAAAGACTTGTGGAGCCTAACCTCATGAGGTGATAAATTTCGAAACAACTCGCATTTTGGTTCTATGGTGTAAGTTGAAAAATTTGCAGTTATATACTTCAAACAGGATTTTTCATCTAATCATACCGGACGTGTCAACCTAATAATATAGAAACGTGGGTAGCAACTTTCGAAATTATGAAATCCAACAGAATTGTAATTTGAACAAAATTTTTCCGTTGTAGGGCTCTAATGCTTACTAAATTGGCTTCTTTCCACGTAAGTATAATTGCATTAATCGTATCCAGCTACCCAACTCGTATGGGAAAATCTATAACGCCATCTAACCAGCAATGTAAAACTAAATATTCAAAAAGTCAAAATGTCACAATTTTGTTGCCCTAATTTAGCACTTATAGCCCCGTGCAGCACTTGACAGGGGTGACGAAACACTTAATGTACCTTTGAAACAAAGAAAGCTTTGTTTAACTGGTAAAATAACCCTATATGCCCATCATTCAGCCCAAGCAAACCATACACTCATTAATACTTCTTTTATTGCTACCGTATTGATAAAACCAGGTTCCGGCCCCGGCAAAAAATTGAAGTTCCGATTCCGGTTACTCACTGGTCACCAGAGTGACCAATATAAATAAGTTAAAACTAAAATAAGGCTAAAACCGGGGTACCCGAGTGTTGATACGCTGTTGATAGAGGGTTGGGAGGATAATAGCATGGTACCCGTTGGTTGTTGTAGTTTGATAGCATTTGCGTTGGGAAAAGTGGTGGTGGTATTACAATAGGTTGGATCATTTGCGGTTGTTGCCATTGCGCACGACGCGTCAGCCCGTCGCTAAACTGTGATCGATTTCGAAATCGTGGACGTTGCCGATAGCTCGTGAATGTTGATTGACGTCGATCGATTCGATTTTGATTCGGGATCGGGATACTCGATCTGTTCGATTGTATTACGCGGTAATGTGGACATTCAGCATTTTCGGCGAGGGTGCTAGTTTCGTCCTTTTTTGCACCTAACCTCCGATTTGAGCCCAGTAAATAACACTGACTTCAGGACTTCTTCCGTAATACTGTCCGGTGTTCCCTTTGAAGCGAAGTGCTTTGAGGTATAAACCCGAAGGCTGTCGATAAAATCCTTCAACGATATAGTTAGTCATATGATTACTTAGTTTTCCAATATCGAATCGTTCGAGCAATCTTTGAACAAATTGGTCGTGACAATCGAGTGCGTCCACTTGCTCAAACCAAGGACTTCATGAAATTCCTCGGCTTTACCCAGCATTTTTGTCTTGAGTAACCTTAGCTTTCTTTTCAGGATGTTTCTTGAATCTTTGAAAATTCCAATCACCCGTGTATGGTTGTAGGTTGCGTAGGTACCTCGTTTTCCATTTTGACCATCATATCATTCCCTACTGCGGTTGATGTTGGAGTCCCTTACCACCTTGATTAGGAATTCGATCAACTGTTGAAATCTCCCCATCCCATCTCAAATACCCTACACTTTTCCGAAAGTTACCCAAACTTCCCCGCCTCCCAAAGTTGCTTATCAACTCTTTCCTTTCATGCCATTACCCCTAACCACCTTTCCTATCACTCCTTGGGTAGTTATCGGACGTTCACATTCTTAGGAGATTCTATATCGGTCGTTCATGCTGCCACCGAACTCGAAATTAACTTACTAGAACGCATTACAATAAATTGTTTAGTTTTCTTCTTATTTATGTGTATGCGCGGGTAGGAACGCTCCGGTTAATAAATTCCAATTTGTAGACCCACAGCTTCTTTGGACGTTCCAGTGGTTCTGCAACCCCAAACATTTCTAACGCACAACCAAAATTTTCTATATTTGCTAAAATTGTATTTAATTTTATATAACATATGGTGGTAGCTATGTTAAATGATTACATTACGTGGCTTGTCACGCAACGGGTGATTCACAGGCGACGTGGCGACGCAGATTTTTAATTCTATAGTAATTTTAATGTCTCTTCACCTCAGTAGTAAATCGTGACGTGAGAGTATGATTGTGTACTTTAGATTCAGTCATGGTGTATTGTCATGTCAAATTTCATTTAGTATTTTAAAAGCTTTTGTTTTTGCACTGGCTTATGGAATTCTTGAATTGCAAGTAACTAACATTCGAATAGCTGATGAACATAAAAACACACTGCTTTGCATAGTTCAGCGGTTAGCTGTGGCACATGGTATTATTAAGAACAGCATCAAAGCTACCTGTGCTTTGGAAGAGCAAAATTTTGACTCCTGAAAAAGTGGCGGAATCGTTGATTAATCCAGAAAGAAAAATGGATCAGACATACAACTACCGAAACAACACGCATTTGCAGTGATTCGGGCAATCCAAAAAGTGTTCAATTAGAAAATGGAAAGGATAAAATTATGGAAGCGAAAGAAAAGATGTGGAAAAAGGCGTACCAACAGAACACCAAAAACGAAGAGGTACAAGAAGCCCACAAAAAGGATATTAAAGTATTCATATTCAAAGAAAAGTGGGAAAAACGGAAACAAGAAATCGCTAATAAAGATCAAGAAAGAGTTCGGTTACAAGGACAAAGTCAGGTGCAATACTTCAACAGGAGCAGCAACTGGCACAATTCCAGTAATGGACGGAACTATCACTGACGACAGTGAATCAATGATAACAAATGCAAGAAAAATAAAATACAAATTGCGAACGGAGCCAGCTACATAATCAAAACCAAGATCATATGCAAAATTTGAACGAAACGATAAAAGGGAACGAGAAAAAATTGCAAGCGGCGTACGATATATTAAAGGCGGTCCAAGAAACAATTTGTCACGATAGCGCAATGAGGCCCAATAACAAGCAAAGAACAACGTCCAAAGACAATTGCAGGGCACGCGTGAAGAGTTGCTAACGGCACGTGTACAAAATTGGTAATTCAAGCCCAATTCATCTAAATGCAAGAGGAAATGTCAGCTAAAGAAGAACAAAATCAAGAATTGCAGGAAAAGATCAAAGAACTGCAAACACAACAAAAACAAAGCCGAATGGGACAAGTGGAAAAAGAACAATACGCTCAAAGAATCGAGTCTCGATCTATATAGCAGTCGGAACGGAGTTTCCACAAATATGGCACGATATCTCTCGCAAGCATCCGAACGAAGAAGTATCTCGGTAGACAGAAATACTTACCGAAGAATTGCCGTTACAAGGAGATCAAATGTGGGGGAACAGTATTACTTCGAAACACAGATCAATGCTTCACAGATAGAAATCATCCCCGAAGTGACAATAGAAAAAGCTGCAACTGAAGTACAACCCAAATGGATCGAGATCCTCGGCCAAGAAGAAAGTACCAACGAAGAAAGAACGGTAAAAAAGCTGATGACGTTACGAGATCAGGAAGCAAAGATTCGGAAAAGATGCCGACCAATCAAAATAACAGAGGGAGAATATCAACAAGTGATTCGGCAATACATCAAAAGTATCCAAGAATGGATAATTGAACTACTGGAAAACAAATTCAACCAAGCACAGAATCTACCAGAAGTGCTGACAATACCATTGGATTATGCTGAAATAATGGACAAGCATATACAAATTGTGGTGTCAAGAACAGCAATGAACCAAAGATTGGAAACTTTAAAAACAGTGGGCAAACTGACGAAAATGGTATTGGAAGATAATGAAACGGGTCAACAACAACAAGGCTGTTGGTTACGTGAAAGGTGAACACGGAAGAATTTTAAATGGCAAAAAATCGCTGGTTTATCGGAAGGTAGAAAGAAGAAACCGTACGAGGAATCCACAGGGCACAAACACAATCCCAAGACACACAAAATCGACAGGGCAAAGACCTGAACATCAACCGACCATAACAACGTGACGAGGTGGAGGAGATGACGAGTTAAGTGTGTGTGTTTCCTCACAACATCTTAGTTGATCAGGTAGGCAGAAAATGGAGGAAGAAGCGACCGGTATCAGCCAGTCGGGGGAACTGGAACCTTCGGAATCCATATATCCCTAGAATGATCAATAAGTCAGGAATCAAAACAACACCAATAAAAAGAAGTCGCCAAAGGATTGGTAAACGACGATAAACAAAGAACGGAGTCAAGCGACAAAGATTTCGGTGTAAAAACAAAAGCCGATACAATTGTAACGATGATCGAAAAAAGAATCAATTTTCAATAGCAATCTGGAAATTTATCCAAAAGAACCGATTTCCATCGGAGTACAAACTAAGGAAACGATTTCAATCGGGGAACTAAGTATCAAAGAACAAAATCGGTGTGATGATAAACGATCAAATGAACATGGAATCGATTCAAATGATAATCGAACCTATCGGCGTAACCAAAATCCGTTGCAGTATCAATGATCAGAACCAACGACGACCAAAATGACAATCGGAACAAAAATTAACCGGTGAACAATTATTGCCCAACGCCGTCGAGACCCGTCGGTTCCAAGAAATTTTGGTGGTCTCAAACGTAATCCTGATAAATACGAGAAATATCGATAGAGACGATAGTTGTAGCGTGCCATAAATTATACGGATTGAACAACTTTCTTACCAAAGAACAAAAAATATTGATATATTAATATTTTTTGTATTCTTCTTCTTACAAATGATTCAGAGCCCGCATCGCTGCAACCGCCTTAGCAATACGAGTGTTGACATCTATGACAGCTTGACCCGTTGCATCAATCTCGCTGCCGAGATACTTAAAGCTGCGAACTGATTCAATAACAGCACCATTTAGACTGAGATTCAGGGGGTGGTTACCCGCGCATGTCATGGCTTTCGTTTTCGTAGCACTGATGACCATGCCTACTAGCATTCAACGAACACCCAGCACACGGCCACTTGCACTTTGGACGACTTTTGAGGAATAATTCGTAAGAAGGGTGAATACTTGGAGTGGGTGAAAGTAGCTTACTACACTCATCGGGAATTCGCACTTCAGAGAAGCAGGCAATGTCAATACCCCGTTGATTCACAGTGCGGGTAATAAGTTCACCAGCGGAATTAGGCAACATAGTTCTACAGTTATTGCTCTATATAGGGTAAATCCCAAACTACGGGTGGGATCCTTAAACGTATTAGCATTTAAAGACATTATTTCATGATATGGTTTCCATGGATAAGATAGAGCTGGGGTCTCCAAGCCCAATTCCCCTACATATGAAGCCCATAGGGAGGCAGGGGAAACGATATCGTTTGCCGTTGCCTGTCAATAGACGCAGGGACAACACGTACCAGTAAGCCGCCGAATGTCGATCAGACGCTCCTTGGATTTTTGTACTTTGATATCCCACATCGGCGGATACCGCTCAAATATGTAGGACCACCGCTTGCCACAAAGCATTTCTTAGCGGCCACTAACGAGCCAGGCGGGCCCGGGTCAATTTGACCGCCCATTACCGAATGCCATACTATTCGCCAGGTTGAACCCATTGCTAATTAATTTCGCAGACTACTAGCTATGGCCCCCTCAAGACGTTGTCCATTCTTCACCACGTGGAGGATTGACCAGTCATTTGCCAAATGGCAAAAGGAAGAGTTAAAGGCAAAAAGAAGAGGAATGTCTCAATAAAAACAAAGAAGCGGGTGTACTTGGCAGGTGTACGACCTGTACTACTGTACGGATGTGAAAGATGGGCAGTGTTGAAGCAACTGGAAAGGATATCTTACCAATGAAGAAGTACGGCAACGACTCGGAGCTGAAGAGCAGATTTCGCAGCATATCAAGAGGCGACGCTTAATCTGGTTCGGTCATGTGTCCAGAATGGAACCTGACCGGTTACCGCATCGGCTGTTATTTGCCAACGTCCACCAGAACTGGAAGAGACCCACCGGCGGTGTCAGAAAGACCTGGATTCGAAAAGTATCACAGGACCTCGATATTCCTGCAACCAAACAGTCATTCAGAGGAAATGCGAGAACATGGAGAACGAGGTGGCTCAACCATTGCCAACAGCTAGTCCAAGACCGCGAAGCGTTTAAAAAGCTCATTAACTCAGCTATGGTCGACCTATGAACAGAAATGTTTGATGGTTCCACAAAGTATTTTTTGTATTGTGTTATGATTTTATTATTTTGTGTAACTAATCCTATATTTTTTACAGGAATTTTAATTATGTTTCTGAGGAACACCACAAGTCCGAAGAAAACCCCTTTGAACAAGAAGCAAAAGAAGAGTAAATCAGGATGGTTTATAAAAGAAGAAAATAAAATTTGGGATGGTTTGAAATGAAATAATTGGGAAGGAAATTGGGGGCCAGTTAATAGAAGAAAATAAAATTTGGAAATTGGAAGCGTCAGTGGTAGACGTGGTCTCAACGAAGGGTGGTGAAATGTAAATGAAAGAAACAAAAAATCGGGAACATGTAATCGATCGGAATAAAAACAGATGCGGGCGTGAGCTCAGGAAGCGAAGTGAAGGACTTGTGGTGTGCAGGGTTCATAACATAAAAACGTCCCCCGTTAGCCTCTTCATAGCACACCCCATCTCGTACAAAAAGAATAGCATCAGTCGTGTCTGCTAAACTGACAACAAAGGATGTCGGAGGTCCGGTAGGCTACCGGGAGATCTTTCGGTCAAAATCCCTTTAAAACTTTAAAATACGGGTTTTTACAAAATTTCCTATATTTATTGGTCCCTAAATTTTAGTTTTCTGAAAGATTGAGGTTTTGTTGATTTTGTTTAATTTGCATAATTGTCAATTGTTTTTATTATTAGCTAAGCCTTAGTTTAACCTCTTAATTTTAGTTTAATCAGTCTTGTTTTGTGATCTCGGAACTTGAGATGCGGAGTAGGTTTTCATGTACTGCGGTTTAGAAACATCAATTTTTAATTAATCGACTATAGTTACTTAGGTACCCCAGTTGGGTAGCCATAAAGTAGCATACGGTCGTATTTGTTTCATTGGTTTCGAGTATAAATGAATCTTGCGGAATGTATATTTTTGTTATGCGGCTTTAGTTTGGGATTTCTTTCTGGCATTTTTGGAGTTTAACTCCAGGTTAACGCAAAGAATTGCGGTGAGAACGTTTGTAATTGGATTTTCGCGTACGCGCGTAAAGAATTGAGCTACCAAATTGCAAGGATTCACATATAAGTAATCATAATACTTGTTAGTTATTAATCTAACAATATTATCTTCGTTATAAAAGAAGTGGCTATAAGACTAATAGAAGTGGCACAGCCGTATTAGGTAACACTATTAATATATAGTTAGTAATATTTCAGCACTTTGGCCTAAAAGTGTTGAGTGAGAAAAAATACCCAGGAGAACAGAACAGGTGGGCTCGGAGGTCACGGTAACGCGACCTGTTGAGTGCCACAGCCTGCCGGGGCGGCTCAATAAGTAGCGCTATTTTTGATAAGACCGGGCGAGTCAGGGGTGTGATTCGACGAACCGCCTCGAGACTCCTACCTCAGTACCAGCCAGTCCGGGCCTAGTGATTGAGAGAATTCGAACTGAATAATAGTCGACCGCTACTGTACGTTTTAGTTAACGGAGTCTGTTAAGTAGTCGGGAGCGATTCGTTGAGCATAGTTACGAACTGTATAGTAGTGGCGAGCTACTATCTAGCTATTTTCTTAAAAGCCTCGATCCCAGGACAGCTGATCGAGGTGTTAGTTAAAAATGAGTGGCTCGATGGGGCAACCTATTTCACGCCCCTTATTCATCCTGTGTTCTCAAGAATAACACCACTCGTTAAGCCGCCCCGGACGGCTACGGCATTTAACAAGTGATGCTACTTCCCTCTGAACTCCCTAATCTGCTCTCCCTCGCAATTTCTCACTCAACGCTTTACGGCCGAAGTTCTTTAGTATTACTAACTAATATTTCGCTAATACGTATAAGGTTAATACATTTATTCAACAACGTGATTTTACTTGGGTCAAGTATTATTACTAAGTTATTGATAATTACTTTTTAATTATACCTACTTGTGTAGTTTTGAGCAAAATTAAATTAATTCTTTAACCAAGACCTTTAAACACGAAAAGACTGAACACCGCACAGCAATATAAGGTTCTGTCTAGAGCGCATTTATTTTAAGCTATGTCTGAACAAACATTTGAAATAAGTCGTGGACCGCGTTCCAATAGCATGAAAATCATAAAACATTTTGGCTAGGCTACTGATTTCCACTAGCTAGGTCGTCTATTTTTTAAATTAAAAACAATTTGAACGGTAAGCAATAAACCAATTGCATACGTAATTCTTTATGCAAATCTATATGTATAAACAATAACTCAACCCCTGCATAATTCTTTACGCTATAATACGTAGTAATCATCAAGCCAGAAGAACTATTACACAGTCATATCAACGTCCCTTATTATACAAAACTTCAGACAAGACTCTAAAACAACGAGAAACCCAGCTATCAATATGTTAGCTAATTGCAATATGTTATCTAATTGCATCTACTGATGTAATTTATGCAAATTAGGCGAAAGAAAGAAAAACAAAAGAAAAGAAGGAGCAAAAGCGAAAACAAAGACGCAAAAGGGACGGAGTATTAACTAAAATAGTGGGAACCCGGATTTTTAGGAAGTTTTTATAGACTTCCGCATCCCGTTTTGATGTCCGTACCATTTTTAATTCCTTCGTACCATTCGCCCCCGCTGTACAACCTGCGTCTACCCTGGCACCATCAACCCGATTATTTCCTTTATTAACCGATCCCTATTTCCTTCCCGTTTTATCCTTTCTTTACCTTCCAGATTTAATTTCTCACTTTAGTTTGCCGGCCAATTTACTCTTCGTTCAGTTCTTCTTTTTGCCAAAGGGGAGTTTCTCTTACCAGACTTCTTTCTCATAAAACAGTCATACCGGTTATAAAATACATTAAAAATATTTTCAAAATTTTGGCATATTTTCTTCTTTGTTAAAATAACCAGTTTTTCAGGTTTTAGCGGTTTATTTGGCATGTTGTTATTATTCTGTCATTTGATCGTCTCTATCGATCATTCTTTTAAACCATAATAATATCGTTTGAGACCACCGGCCTATTCCTTGGGTCGACGGGCCAACATTACCAAAAGTTAATAACAATGGAGTAATAGTAAAAGCAGATCTCCTTAACATAGAAAAAGTGTGAAACATACCCCGGTAGTAGGGTATAGTCTAAGGGAATTTAGAAATTTATAATAACTGAGATTTAAGTGAAAATGTTGGATTTTGTTAAGTTTCAGTTTCAAACCAGTTTTACGGAGTAGGAAATGCAAAAAGGGATAGAAGAAGGTGTAGATACGGAATTTTAAATAATTATTGCCGTGTCGGAGAGGCTATAAAGTCCACCCCTCCGGGAGAGCAAATATCCCCCAGGGCAGGAATGTATGAAGTGTAGATAAATGGTTATTTAGGCAGTAATATTGGAATAGTTGAATTTTTGGTTTTATATTAGGGTTAAGTAGTAATATACCCGAGATAGGAAGAAATAGGGGTCCCCATACCAAAGATGGGTAGAAATCCCCCTGCTGAAGGGAATATAGGACTCACCCTCGGTAGGAGAATGAATATCCCCCTGGGAAGTGTAATTAGATTGTGGCAATTTCAGTGATAGAGTCGAGACTAGTGGAATGTAGTCTCTTAGGGAGAAAATATACAAGATTGGACCATACATGTAATATTATAACATAAGAACTGAGCAAAATACCATACTCCGTGCATAATTGTGACTATCTCGCCAGAAACACTGAATATAAAACTAATACAAAACAGATTAAGTAGGTAGAAAGTTTCAACTTGTAGTGGTTCGACAACCCTTCTTGGAGAGAATAATACTTACAAATCATTATTTGTTTTCTGGTAAAATCTTATTAACCACGAGTGAATAGAATGGTTGCCTAAACCGAAGTATTTAACTACCGTTATTATGGCTCTGGGACTTAGTCAATTAGTTTTTATATCAGTATATATGTAATAACCGGTGACGCAGCTGCATGGCGCAACTTCCTAACACCATGCCCATACGACCTCGGCTATCGTAACCTCAAGGGTGGACCGTGAATACTAAATTTTAATCCTATTCTTGGTCAGACAAAAGAAGCTACGCAGCTTAGCAGGCTGCAGGCGCGCTTCACGGGGTGTGTTCGGACCCCGCCCGAAAGGTTTCGCACGTGTCTAGTATCGGGTATGATTTCTGAGGTCCCCCAGGGAGGCTAGCACCGACACCTGCTCGCAGGTCATGGAGCTTAGCCGTTATTCCCTATCTTAGACTCATCGGAAGTTGTTTAATTCTATTTTAGCGTGATAATGGTTGAAACAAAATGTCAAAATGTCCCTAGAAATTTGAAGCTCAAGACGAGTTACATAGTTAAGATCGCGAAATGCTCCGTGTTAGAGCATTGACCTATGTGGCCCCCACAGGGTTCCGACAAGCCCTGAGTGTTTAAAGTCGGACTATCAATGGCGTGGCCTGCGCCTTTCAATAAACTCTATTTCGATGAGAGTATTCAAAATTCCCTACTGAACTTTTCAAACTATCGCTGGGGACGAGGTAACTTTTTCGATTGTGTTTCTCAGCTTTTACTCTTTGGTTCCGGTAAAACGCGAAATAAAGTTGATAGAAGGCCATGCTCGTCAGGGCTTGCGACATTCTCGCACACAAGCAATGGCGAACAGGGCCTGCTCGTCCGAGCGGACAAACCAGAAAAGAAAGCTCCTATCGTCTCGGTATCGAATAAAACTTTACTCAGTGTCGGCAACTCAAGTTTATTTACATGATCAAAGGTTAAGATTGAGAACGAGTGTTCGTGAATAAGGTTGGGGTGAACTAAGCACAATGAATCGTGGTAGACTAGCCGCAGTTCGCTGTGATCACTTGAGTTCAGGGGATTATGGGGTGCAAGGCACAAAAAAGGGAAAACATAAACGGAGCATACTGGTACACGCGCGTGCGTGGACTAGGGGCGGCTATCCCTGGTTCGACTAAACGTTAGCGAACTAATCAGCTATGCAATGCACTAAGCAGGGGCCCTAGAGTGCTTCGGAAATCGCTCCTTAAAACGCAGGTCGCTCTGGGCGACGAATACTCAGGCGGGGGAAGGAACAACAGTGCTCAGACTGACTATGCGATCTCGACAGCGTCGTTGTGGCGCTACGTAGGGCGATGCCGACTCTGACTGGGGACAAGAGGTGCCTGGCAATTTATCCTCAAAATGTACTCTCATTTGTGCGTATGCATAAATTCACCCTATAGCATCTGGCATCCCTACCTACCTAAGAGTACGACTGACCGAACGACGAAGACTGGGGGGGCAAATGAAGTAGAAAAATGGAACAGTTTCCTTTAATTCAAGCCGACGGGACACGGTCATGGTTGCAACGCGGCGTGAGGCGTCCTTTTAAACAACTTGCGGGACAATCATCCAGCCAGTTGCTTTTCCTTTGACTTTGATAGCCAGTTGATTTCTCTTTGAATTTGAGGTCGGGTTTCGGGCGATGCGTTGGGTCTTTTTCTGACGGACCACACCTATCCAAAGGCTAAATTAGCCTTGTTTCCTACATAACGGGGTTGTTTGTACGACTCGGGCCCTAGGTGATCGGCCCTGGACGCGCTTGCGTCCTTTGGTTCGTTCTTCGGTTGCTTGAGTTTTGACTCTCCCTAACGCCTATCTTTTCTTATTACACTGCAATGTTGCAGTGTTTAAACTGCACTGTAGTGCAGTTGAGTTATCACCAACGTAATAGTAAACGTTGGTGTTTTCCTATGGCTGAGTGGTTAAAGCGTAAGATTCTGCAGCGGACGTAAATTCTCCGTGCAGGATCAACTCATGATACGGGAAAATGCAACTATATAATACTGAAACTAAAGAAAGGAGAAACCTGGCATACATAGTACATAGCCTAACGGGCACTCATGATAAATAGTGAAACCTGGCTAAACTCAGCGGTGAACTCGCTCCACAAAGAAGAAGGGGATTTGCACTCGCCCGGTTTGGGGCCGAAATGGCCCGGGCGAGGAGGTAAGTTTTCTTTATTTTTAGAAAGTACTAAAATTTTATTTGAAGGCGGGGACACGAGGTGTTTCTCCCGCAAAGCCTACATCTGGTGATGGCGCAGGAGCAAGCGTGAATTCTGTTTCCTTTAAACAATGGTCTCCAGGGAAGACCATGGCGTAGTGCTTAGTTCTTGTTCCCTTAGCCAAATTTTGTGATCATAGAGGTCATAGGGTGATCACCTACCGTTCCTCCGGTCAGTCGTCCTAACGAGATGCCTACCGATTATGTTGTCTATGTACACTAAAACCAAATTCAAACGATTGAGTAAATAAGACTCCGAGACAACATTCCGAGAAAGCAACAAAGACCTTAGGCTCAAATTGATGTGCCTAGAATTTGTTTAGTCTTTTGTATCCCCAAATTTTCTTAACTCGGAGAGCAAGATGAAATTTTAAGGGTTTCCTAAAACCCGACGGAGGCTAGTCCTCCGTCCCTAATCTGCAGTGATGTCCAAGCTCAAACACGGCATGAGCATTGAACGTTCAACTAAACTATAAATTTGTAAAACAAAACAGCAAATCCATCGAACGATTCCCTACTTTCCGTGGCGTACACATTCAAGAAATTTTTCCGTGGTCGACTCAGGAAAAAGTCGTGGATCCT
>JASANE010011241.1:0-32219 GCA_030248225.1 Trileptium ribeirensis
TATGTAGTTACCTTCAGGGTCTTGGGTATAACGCAACATTCGATCCTCATGACCATATGCCTCCACTACTACTTAGATACACAGGTGCCACGGTACTAGTACATCATAGTGGTCGCATAATATTAACTGGCATTAAGTGTTATGGAGTTATTGAAAAATTATTAAGTGAAATATCTAACCTCATTACTAGTAACCATGTATGTTATACTTGAGTCACCGTCATTTAGCTGTAAGCTACCATCGCCCCTAGACACCACAGACTCTGAGTGTGCCGTAATTCAGTGTAACGTCCCCAACACGGTAAAGTATATAACAGCAGACTTCGTCGAATCCAGTTACTCTACAACAGGTAGTTCTAGAGTTATATTCACCAATTCACGTTATAACCCCCTCCCGGTTTATCACAAAATTCGCGTAACGTCCCTCGAAGACATATCCGTGTCACTAAATTCACCAGGGAAAGCTACGGTAGTTCTTCACATTCGAAAAACTATTAAAAAGGATTGCTAAGTAATCACACTTACCTCAACATCATGGATGCAGCACTCGTGCGACTACTAGCTGGCAGTTCTAAGCGTTCAGTACCCCTCAAGATAAGCAAACTCAAGGCTAAGAAAACTATTAAAAAGAAAAGACGCAGTAAGAAGAGCAAAAAGCCTCGACGTTAAATTTACCTATAACTTAGTATCGTCACCGTGTCACTATACCCTAAATGCAGTGTATCAGGTCTCGACATAACGTCCTTACCCCCAGTACAGGATGAAGTTGAGAGCGTTCAAGTTGTGGAGAGTGCATGCTTCACTGGGCTCCCTTCCGAAGATCACCTCACACCACTAGAGTTTAAGTTTGGGGGTTCCTCAGATTATATAGACGTGGATTCTATTATGATATACCTACAAGTTGAAATCCTAAACCTAAAACAACCTCGGCCCCCGAGTAAACCCCCAGCGAGTAAAAACAAGAACCCTAAGAAACGAGACGTAGATGGGCAAGATATGTCAGGGTTAGCTAACTTATTTCTATACTCACTATTTGAAAGGGTGGAATTAAAAATTGCAGGTAGGTCTATTTCCCTAGAACAGTCTAATTACCCCTACATAATGTATACTCTCTTCCACCTATACTTCCCACAAACAGTAAGGAAAAACCTACTTAACACAGCTATATACCGACCCGATGACGTTTATGCTTTCGATAACATAGACAATAATCAGGCTATTGCGATGCGGTTACTAGACCTGGAAACGAATAAGGGTGAGCTGTATGGTCGCGTATACACAGATTTTCTGAACACGGGTAGGTTTATCCCGGGAAATGTCCCCATGAGTCTCATATTCTATCGTACAAAACCCTCGTTTAGTGTCGTAGGTAAACCAGGCGTTGATTGTAGGATTAAAATTAAACAGGCTAAGCTATACACACCCTACGTGTCGTTAACCGGTCCTAGTTTGGTTAAGTATCAGAGAACACTAAGTACGTCGGGATTTAAGTATCCAGTAGTACGTCACTCTATCACTACTAAGTCTCTAGGTGTGGGAGATATGAATGTGTCTTGGTCGTTTATAACTAACGGCATAGTACCTAGGAAACTGGTCTTGTGTCAGGTTAGGGCATCGGCATATAATGGACAGATCGATAAGAACCCCTATAACTTCGAAGACTTTGGCCTACAGAGCTTACAGGTCTTTGTGAATAAAAAATCCTACCCCTATAACGTCCCACTAAGCTTCGAGCCCTTCGGAGATAACTTACGCGCATATCATAACTTCTATAAGGGAACTGACTTCATTAACCTAGAACCAGGTTTTAACAACTTTGACTACCCTCATGGATACTTCATAATACCCATAACGCTAAGTAGGGACGGGACGGCAAACTGTGGCTATAACTCATCACCGGAAGTGGGTAACGTTGACATAGAGCTATCATATCGAAAACCATTAACAGAACCTATCATGTTGCTTGTGCTAAGTGAAGTAGACAGTGTGCTAACTATAAAGGACCATGGAGAGTTCAGTTGGGAGTAAGGCAGTGGTTTTGCAGACACCATATAATGCCATAATCGCCGGATCTACGCAGTCGGGGAAGAGTTTCTTTGTTAGGGAGCTACTTAAACACCATGACCGCGTACATGATCAGAAACTAGACCGGGTTTTCTATTGTTATACTATGCCAGAAGAGGAGCTATTTAGTCTCGAGGGGGTTACACTCATACCAGGCTTTCCGGACTTTCTACTGGAAGCAACAGAGCCACCAGTGAACACACTAGTAGTGTTGGACGATATGATGGACACCGTAGATAAGAGACTTATTACTCTATTCACTAAGATGAGACATAGGCTAATTTCGGTAATTTTTATAGTGCAGAACCTTTATTTTTGTCCCAAGATAGGACCTTGTTTAAGGCGTAATACTGACTACTACTTCCTTTTCGAAAACAGGGGTGATAAGGCAATGATATCGGTTCTTGGCTCACGAATGTTCCCAGGTAAACAAAACTATCTCCCCAGTGCCTATGAGAAAGCATTAAAAAGACCCTATGGTTATTTACTTATTAACTTAAAACCAAACACTCCCCGGGAATTTACACTATCTGAAGGATTCTTACCGCATGAGCAAAGTTATGTGTATGTTTAGTAACAATAACATGTACCTAGTATTCGACACGTGTAGTAATGAGTCAAGACATTAGGTATAACCTAAACACACTCTATTACTTAGAAACAGCACCCCGGCCATACGTCAAACCTCTACTCGCGGCAGCAACACCGTCACTCATCAGGGCCATAGCAGAAATATGTAGGAACCTCGATCTAGGTAATGTTAAACTAAAACCCGATCAGAAACGGTGGGTGAGTCTTCATAAACGTGTATTGTCCACCCTAGGGTCTAGAACCGTATCCGTGGCTAGGAAGCGATTAATATTAAAAAGACTAGGGTATAATTTAGTTCCCAAATTAGTAACACTGGTGAAGTTGATACTTAAGAGTATGTTTAAAAGCCATGACGGAACCCAAGAAGTATGCACTAGTTGAGGAGTCGTTATTCGAGAAGTTAAAGGCTACCAGTAACGCTACGCCAGGTCACACCAAACCACCACAGTCACAAGTTATTGGTACGCTATCGCCCCCTACTATACTACAAGATATCGTCAACGTCCTACCACCTCGGCTACGTAACAAAGCCAAGATCCTAGCACACTACCTAGAAGATCACATATCACTCAACCAACAGGAACGTGTTCTATATCCCGATGGCTCAACCGGATCACACTTTATCGACTTGGTACGGTACTTCGTCTCACCAGCAATGCTTAAGATACAACGACCCAAGGACGCCTCACGCTTCGCGGCAGTCATTAAAAAGGCCGGTGTACCCGCAGCCGCAGTCGCAAGACGACGGGAGTCATCAAGACGGGTCAAGTGGCAAACGTTATCGACTATACTATAACCTTAACATGGAGCACGAGCGTCAGGTTATTGGGCCCCAAGGCGTGGACATGCTACTATTCTTCACCGGATGGTCACCGTTCTCAAACTTTCACGTTGCTAAATTCACGGTAGGCAACTTAACGTATCATAGCGCTGAGCAGTACTACCAAGCAAAAAGGCATATCACTTCGGGGATTACGACACGTATTATCGTATCCTTCAGTGCCGGACACCGTCTAAAGCTCATGAACTTGGTAACAGTATTAATGGCTACAACCCCGAGGAGTGGTAACGTAAACAGTACGACGTTATGTACGACACGGTGTTAGCGACGTTTACTAACAATTCTCGGCTAAGGCAGCTACTTATCGACACAGGGGACAAGGTCCTGGTTAATGCAACGGTACACGACAGCTACTTTGGTTCCGGCTTAGCACCTCATGATCCAGGTTATGAAGCATCTCAATTTCCCGGCAGTAATCTCCTAGGCGAAATCTTAATGACTATAATAACTGAATTACATAAGTGACTTTTATGTGTGTGCATAAGCTAGCATTTATAATGTATTGTGTTTATCATGCTTTCTTTGTCTCATGTATGTGTGTTTTAAATCAATAAAAAAGAGAAAAAAAATCTGCGCTTCAAAGAAGCCTGGTAATTTTATCTAGGAATATCCTACCGAAATATATCTTTAACTCTATAGCAACACTAAACTTATCTATTTTCAGGTAATTATTAACCATGGCGCAGGAGATAATTGATAAACTATTGCCACATCACGTACTTAATGTAGCCGACGTGTCTCAGTCTCTACACAAATATATGTCGCCGCAAACGATGTCGTGGATATGTAATCCGACCCACGGTGATCTACAACTTCGATTCTATCAATGGCTTTCGTCTCAACCACTAGAATTATTTTTCGACTTCATCCACGCTCTCTACACTACCGGCCAGTTAACAATTTACGGAGTTTTGAGACATGAGGCCACCAAGCTCGGATTCATTCCACACGAAGCGGAAAACATGGTCGAATATATCGACAATTTCTTGTATCGGGGATTACTGGACTATTACAAAACTGAGGTCAACTACTGGGCAACACAAGAAGACGCACCGGAAAGTGGCAGTTACCACGAACTAAAGGAAATAGAAAGCCGCATTTTGAAGATTAAAGAAATTTATACAAAATACAAGGATCTTAGCGAAGCACCTATTGATATTCTATATAAACAAGGTTGCCAAAGTGAGGTAATTGATGTATGTATAGAAGTTTGGGACTATTTTCCAAAATAACTTGTGGACCCATTGTCACTGTTTAGCCTCATCATTCAGTGGTTGCTACTGTAGAAAATTTCAACATAATCCAATATCGGTCTAGAACATTTGATTTAGACTAAATACTAAGCATATGACAGCATCAAATTCCAATAAAAAAAACTTGAACAATCTTAAATACTACGATAATCTTAGTCTCATAACATTCGGGGTCTTACTACGTATCTTGTATCGAAGCAGTTACGTTATAAGCAGTTTTATTTTGGGCTGCTATAAAGGGTTTCAAAGGATAGTTGTTGATAATTATGCTTCGATGTCATTGGTGTTTATGTTTCTTTACTTGTTGCTAGTAAAATTATTGTTTAAAGTTAAAGTTAAATGTTTTCAAAGTTTAAAGTACAGAAACCTGTAGTTTATGCACCGGTTCCGGACAATATATCCGATAGAACACAAGATGGTTTAGTTCACGACATGACAGTTTTATAAAATTTGGTGCTGACAGACCTGAATCCTAAAGCTTCTGCCACTTGAAATCATACAATTCGGGTTTTATTTCTGGTTCTTGCAATAGTATCATGCATTGACCGATACAAAAACTCAGTCATAACAAATATAGGCTTCTCAGGCATTCTACTTAACACGGTATACCTATATTATTGTCGACTCTAAAAAATACCCGAAATATGAATAAAAATATGAATAGGGTATTTCCAAATTATATTCCTGGATTTGTTAAATCTATGTATGTACTCTTACCACTGCTGTTTTGCATTAAAATATAATATCTGACTGCAACCATTTAAGGCTGTAATTTTTCCGAGATACCAACTACCGAACAATACTAAGCTATTCCTATAATATTCGCTGTTTTCTAGCTATAATATCTTAAATGTGTTCCGATTGTGATCTTGTAAAACAATGGAGACAAACAATAAATTAGTATTATCAAAATTTTAGAAAATTCGGGTGTTTTCGGGGGAAGGTAAAATTTTGGCATGCAACTCGAAAATGACTGCTTTGATAAAAATTGGTTATTATAGCAAAATTGTAGCCCTCTGCATATATTTCCGCACCATTGGAAACCCATATTGATACAACGCTGACTGGTAGGTAAGGTCAATAGCATGGCACAGGACATAGCTATATAGACCTTTTGTCCTATATAGTTTGGACCAGGAAACAACACGAGCCCAACCGCAGCCGAATCGCTCCTTTAGTTGAGAAGATATGACACTTTCTGCCACCCCTGAAGAATGGTAACCACGAAACAGTCTTATACATATAGAACCAGTCTTCTGAATAAAATCACCTCAACTGCACTCACATAACACTCATGGTTATCGAAATATGAGCTATAATGTGTTTTGGCGATACCGCTAGGGACCCTGCTCGGACCTTTTTTTGACTGGTGAGGGAATTGCAATAACTTTGTTTCAAATACTGTAACAGTAAAATAGAGCACGCAATAGAAAAAGTACTGACATCTCTTCAACATCTAAACATCATTTTAGCGCATTTTATGCAAACAACATAGGGATCGGCCAGAGCAATACCCAATATTTAGAATTACATGTACTAGTGCCCTACTGCCTACGGTAAGATTTTGATGACACAAGTAAACTAGAAGTAACTAAGCATTACTGTGTTTGATGGTTTTATCTCATGAACTGTTCTGTTTGCCGTCTAGCAGCCTATCTCAAAAACATATTAATTAAAGAAACGTCCAAGGGAGAAGAGAGGCCATAGAGCAGTTAAAGTGGGGTGCAAACAAAATTTAGCAATCTATATTTTAAAGGGTTAATGTAAACGCCGAATAATGTATATGACAGGAAATGGTAGAAGTAAACATATGTAAAATTTAAAAATTAAACTACGTAAATATGAATGTTAATATTAAAAATATGCGTTACGCGTAGCTAAACAAGCTAATTACATCCATGTTAACGTTAAGATCTAACAATTATTCCTATTTATGTTTAGTGATCATTAACATTGCAAAGGGTGATTAAGCAAGTAGCCATATTGTAAGCGTGAATAAATTTTGAACCCAACGATATATACTGGAAGAGAAGAAAAAATTATTGTATAAAACAAATAGCTATTAAAAAGTAACATGCAATTTTAATGGCATAGTAATTAAGTCTGTGTGTTATATTGCGACGTGGTAAGGCAATTTATATTTAAAGACGTGTCTGATGTCGTGATATGTTAAGGCATCTTCAAATGATAAAATCATGTACTTGTAGCGGAAATTCATAAAACGGAAGCACAAAAAATTTAAATTAAAAACTTAAATAACGCTAGTTAATACCAGACATTATATTAAATGTAAAAAACTCTTCCTCTAGGTTCCCTTAAAAGTATAATGTGTAACTATTTCTGTTCTTTGAACTTATCATGTATATACATACCAACTAGTTGCTTTTCTTCAGGCCATTGTTTTGATTTCGTAGATACCGAGGCCATTAAAAGTGAAGCTTCTGATTAAATATTTAAGTGCAGCATACCGTACTTTTTCATACGAAATCGGATAACCAAACATTAGCCTCTATATGTAACAGGCAGTAAATTTGGTTGTCTGATACCAGCATTTCATATTGGTTAAGGGAGCTAAACACCAAAATAAACTATATAATATATCATAAATGGTAGTTTACAATAGGATTTAATACTATTGTCCAGCATCGCACATAATTCAAGAAAGGAGGACCAACGATCTGAATATTAAAGAGGTGGGGGAGACATGGCTGGAGCCTGGACGACCTATAAGACCATTACAGATTGCTGCATACACTGAGTAAACTTTAGTGCGTAACTGAAGAGAAAAATATTAAGAATTTATATATATTCTTACGTATATAACCAAATAACCAAAGATAACCACAGTTTATCAGGTACTTAGTCATAGAAAAAACCAAGTTTTGATGCTTGTAGCACGAGCTAGAAGGGTTGCAGATCAAATGACCATAGCATAGTTTGCAGGTAGACTAGGCGTAGGTCTATCCATTTACGAAATTGTATTTTAAGAAGTTGAGAGGTTAAGGGATGCATTATGAAGATAAAATAAGACATCTGGATGGGAACGAAATTAATGTAAAGGCTCAGTGATAGACACAATATTTAAACTTATTTTGATAGCCGTAACTTCGTTGGTGTAATGTATTAGTATAGTTCATATTATAAAGAAAATTGCGACCGGATAGCTGTAGTAGTTTTATACTTTGTAACGAATTAGCAAAGGTACTCATATTATAGGAAGACATAGTGTACTATTTTAGATATGATACAAATCAGAAACTATAAACACTGTTCACACTATGGTTTGTATAGTGGCAGCTGAATTAATGTATAAAGAAAATAACAAACCCTGACATATGAAGCAGAGTTCAAGACCCACGCTATTCTATTAAAGTTAACTGTGACAAACTTAATATAATTTTAAAAAAGCTGTAATCGATTAAATTTTTAAACATACTATTACCCACGACTGGATATTAATACCCAAGTGAGCAAATTAACTAATGAGGCGCAGCTATACAATTAATAAACATTGGCATAATAAACGTAATAAGCATTGATAATTATTTAAAGAAATCATTGAATTTTCAAAGAGGTAAATATTTATATAAAATTTGGCTAATGGTGCGTGACGCTTCGCATGAGCGCTGCTTATATTTATAAGTGATTTTATCGAGTGTAGATCTTAGCATGATTGTCACTGGACGCGTGTATATACTACAACTGCACAAAAATACGAAAAAATACTTCAATTTGAAAAACGACTACCACATAACATGTAGGCATACTAGTTATTTATAATGTATACTGACTTACTCTATGTATAACATTTCTCGACCAGATTTTGTCAGTTATCGTAAAGGAGTGGACTGTGCACACAATGGAACGCTTCTGTCAGCTATACAGATATTTATATATACAACGAATAAGTAGTTCAAGCTCAAATCCTCGATCCTATACATGCACAACACAGTACACTTCGATGCAAACACTAATTACCACACACGCAGCACGCAGTTTCAAGGTCAAATCCAGCTCCACCGCTCCACCAACCGCGAAACTGAGGACCAACTGCTCCCCCTATACTACTTATAACATTGCTTTGTAAATTTGGAAAGATAGTAAAACGTCACCTTTTTGTTCTAACAAAGTTGAACGAACCCATCTGTTACCACAAAACGAGTTTTGTTATGCTGTGGACCCATTACGAACTTGCTCGGTCTATCTTTTGCCATACGAGGTCGATGTGTTATCTGTTGCGTCGAGGTGATGCGGCAACTTACCACTGCTGAATATAGGAGTTTTAGAACAGCGTATCATCGCAAGATTCATAAGAGATTGCTGAGTCACGGCAGTATAGAGTAAAGGGTGTGGCGGAACGACTAGAGCAGCGTGCTGCATCTATCCTATCAAATAGCTTAATCCGTCCATGTCTGTTTTGAGCTTGCTCAGATAACTATCTTTGCACCATTGGACATGATAAGTATTGACTGCAGTGGACCTATATCACAGCCGTTCCCATTATGCCATTTTTCTGTGCAACTCCGGTTAGGCGATAATTGATTTTTCATCTACAGGAGAGTGCAGTTATAATAAAATAATGAGTGAAAAATGCAAGTAGATATAAAACCCCGGTTTTGCCCCCTCCCCACCGGTGGGGACCGGTGGTGGTGAGTCATGGGTATTATTCTTATTTATATGTATATATGTATAGGTATATATGTTTAGCATACATGCATACGTATGTTTATTGTATATATAAATACAGACATGCAAGTAGTATAAGAGGGACCGCAGGATCACGCTCCACAGTGGAGCCATCTACAGTAATCCATCATATTTTACGCTATGGCCAAGGAGCAAACCCTCAGAGCATAGTAGTGTTTTCGATTCTAAACACACCCATAAGAGTGTAGTAGTGTTTTCGGGTATTTTAACACACCCGTCAGGGCATGATAGTGTTTTCGGCATTTTAACACACCCGTAACGGTGTAATAGTGTTTTCGACATTTTAACACATCTGTAAGGGTAGGATAGTGTTTTCGATATTTTAACACACCCGTAAGGGCATGATAGTATATTCGACATTTTAACACATCTGTAAGGGTAGATAGTGTTTTCGACATTTTAACACACCCGTAAGGGCGTAGTAGTGTTTTCGACATTTTAACACATCTGTAAAGGTAGGAAACTGTTTTCGATATTTTAACACGCCCGTAAAAGTGTAGTAGTGTTTTCGACGTATTAACACACCCGTAACGGTGTAACACTGTTTTCGACATTTTAACACATCTGTAAGTGTAGGATAGTGTTTTCGATTGGGCAACACATCTGTAAGGGCGTAGTAGTGTTTTCGACGTTTTAACACACCCGTAAGGGTATAATAGTATTTTCGGGTATTTTAACACACCCGTAAGGGCATGAAACGGTGTAACAGATTTTTTGGAATTTTAACACATCCGTAGGGGCACAATAGTGTTTTCGATAATTTAACACACCCGTAGGGGTCTAATAGTGTTTTCGGATTTTTGACACATCTGTAGGGGTATTACATTGTTTTTGGATTTTTAACACACCCGTAGGGGTATAATGGTGTTCTCGCATTTTTGACACATCTGTAAGAGTATTACATTGTTTTTGAATTTTTGACACATCCGTAGGGGCATAATAGTGTTTTCGGATTTTTGACACATCCGTAAGGGCGTAATAGTGTTTTCAGATTTTTGACACATCTGTAAGGGTATTACATTGTTTTCGGATTTTTAACACATCCGCAGGGGTATAATAGTGTTTTCGGATTTTTGACACATCTGTAGGGGTATTACATTGTTTTTGGATTTTTAATACACCCGTAGTGGTATAATAGTGTTCTCGGATTTTTGACACATTCATAAGGGTATTACACTGTTTTTGACATTTTAACACATCTGTAACGGTGTAACAGTGTTTTCGGAATTTTAACACACCCGTAAGGGTATGATACTGTTTTTGACATTTTAACACATCTGTTGGATTTTTAACACACCCGTAGTGGTATAATAGTGTTCCAGGATTTTTGACACATTCATAAGGGTATTTCACTGTTTTTGACATTTTAACACATCTGTAACGGTGTAACAGTGCTTTCGGAATTTTAACACACCCGTAAGGGTATGATACTGTTTTTGACATTTTAACACATCTGTAACGGTGTAACAGTGCTTTCGACATTTTAACACACCCGTAAGGACATAATAGTGTTTTCGACATTTTAACACATCTGTAAGGGCGTAGTAGTGTTTTCGACATTTTAACACACCCGTAACGGTGTAATAGTGTTTTCGACATTTTAACACACCCGTAAGGGCATGATAGTGTTTTGAGCATTTTAACACACCCGTAAGGGCATGATAGTGTTTTGAGCATTTTAACACACCCATAAGGGCATGATAGTGTTTTCGACATTCTAACACACCCGTATTGGACAAAAATATAAATTTTGCAAAATAATTACCGAAACTAATCTATGTCTGATGCGTCGTTCACACAGAAGTGCGTGCACGAACTGCACACCGTAGACACGTCGCGCAACGATTTCACGCAAAATAGAGACAACATCTTTCCATTGCACGCAAAATGAAGACAAGGGCTTTCAATTGCACACAAAATGAAGACAACGGCTTTGCATTGCTCGCAAAATTCTAATAACGCGCTTCTATTACCACATGTCGAATGAAATATTGATGACTATTGCTATGCGGCTAGAGCAATGGTAGCTTCTGTATTTATAGCTTGCGTGCAATGGTTGATACCATATCTACAACAACGTGCAATCGCATCAACCATATCTGCATCTCTGTGCAATTGTAGTGAGAATATATATATATATGTGCAGTGAGATATTGCTGGCCACCCTAGTTTGATATTGGCTTCCTGCAGTTTGATATTGGTGCTCCCCCTTGTTTGATATTGGTTCCTCCCACCAGTTGGTTATTGATACCCCCTCCAGTTTGATATTGGTGCTATTGTTGCCACTATCAAACTAGAGGGGGCACCAATATAAAGCTAGAGGGGGAACCTCTATCAAACTGGAGGGGGCGCTAATATAAATCTTGAGGGGACACCAGTATCAAACTGGAGGAGGCACCAATATCAAACTGCCGGCGGCACCACTATCAAACTGGAGGGTGACACCAATATCACATTGCGGGGGGCACCACTATCAAAATGGAGGAGGCGCCAATATCAAATTGCAGGGGGCACACTATCAAAACGGAGGGAGCCACCACTATCAAACTGGAAGGGGCACCGCTGTCAAACTGAATAGGGCACTAATATATTAAACATATTGATAACTTTTATTTACCTCAATATTACGCAGCACGGATAATATGCATATTACTAACAGCATTGCAGCGACTTTATTTAACTGAGATGGTTGACACAGCGCTAGGGAATATAATTCTTAAAATATCGGCTTTTATACTTGGTATGCTTATTTTACCAAAAATATAGTTAAACCAAAAAATTTTTAGTTAAAACATCATCAAGCGAGAATTATAAAAATGCTGTATGTTCATGATATATTTTGCAAATATTTCACAGCGCCCTGAAAGTCAATGTTTAATGAAAATTCATTACAGACTTATAGCATTAACAGGAGTTAAAGTTTAACTTAATCAGTGAGATTTCGCCCTGACCGGATTAAAATTTTTATGTTAGTATTACATCTTATATACAGTTTGTACCGTGTATATACCTGATTTAGGCAATATATTGCAGAATTTTTGTATTACCATTATCATATTGTCTTGTTACGTTTAGAAACGTAGTTTGTCATGTTTCCGTTGTCGTATTGTAGATAACCGAGACAGTTTGCAGGGAAGAGTCAGAGAAACAGAAGTAAAATTCAGCCTGGTTGCCGCGATAAAATTGCTGTCATTCAATTTTATTTTATGACACATAAATACATATGCCTAACACAATCGCATATATGTATATTTCAGAAATTTAAAGCGATTACACTGCAATTGCAATTATTGTTTTCAAAATATCGACCAGCCACTTAACTACACTAATATTACAGTTGTTTTGCAGCACAGTTGTCGGCCATACAGTTGCCATGCATTCAATTATTACATAAAGACGATGCTGAAAATTGAAACTGCAATATTTTCTGGGCTTCTCTGCTTTTGAAATAAATAAATGTATAACGCATTGTAGATAATGGGTCGTCTCACATTCTCTTGACTGCCGGAGCTAGCGAAGTTTACTCAATTAGCTATGAATTGTGCTAAAAATATATTTTTCCATTTATAGCACAAATTTTGTGTAAATAAGCAAAACGATAAACAAAAATGTGTAGATATAATGATGTTCATACCACTTTCCCTTTCCCCACCAGTTTGTTATTGGTACCCCGTCCAGTTTGATATTGGTGCCCCCTCCAGTTTGATACTGGTGCCATTGTTGCCACTATCAAACTGGAGGGAACACCAATACTAAACTGGAGGGGGCACCATTATCAAACTGGAAGGGGGTGTCAATGTTAAATCACGGGGGCCATCACTATCAAAGTGGAGTTGGCACCAATATCAACTCACGGTCTCTAAAACTGCACACATTTTGTAGACATTGTAGTCCCATTGACTACAACCTATACATGTAGGCACTACCATTGCACAAATGCAGATATGGTTGCTACGATTGCACGTTTTTGTAGATATGGTATCAAGCATTGCGCGCAAGCTATAAATATAGAAGCTACCATAGCTTTGGCCGCATAGTAATAGTCAGCAATATTTCCCTCGACATGTGGTAATAGAAGCGCATTATTAGCATTTTGCGGGCAATGGAAAGCCGTTGTCTTCATTTTGCGTGCAATGAAAAGAAGTTGTCTTTATTTTGCGTGAAATCGTTGCTTGACGTGTCTACGGTGTGCAGTTCGTGCACGCACTTCTGTGTGAAAGACGCATGAGTTTGGTGAATTGTGTGATTAACCGCTTGCCCCCAACTAACTTATCCATGAAATCATCTAATATAACAAGTGTATGGACTGGGGTTTCTGTTTGTTCGAGTAAAAAATTTGGAAAGTGTGGAAGTAGCTTGAGTTTTGGTATTCTCAATTTCTACCAATTCTGATTCTGGTATGCTATAACAATAAAAAATTCTCTCAAACGGTTGAACATGAAGAGTCTCGCAATGTTTTGGAATTTCACGAACGAAATGTGATTTACCCTAGCTCGGTTAGATACCCTGCAACTATAGTATCATATGGTTCCTCAAGTAAAAATAGGATTATCACTTTTCCCAACTGAATTCTCCATTTTGTTTTATAGCCAAGACGATATCAAGTTCTGACATAGCTAAGAGCATTATAGGTTCTGTTAATGGTTTACTATAAATCAATTCTATGTCTACGTTACCATGCTGCGGTGTTGATTGGTAACCACACCTCGTGAACCCATCTCTTGTAAGTGTTATGGGTATAATAAAATAATCTGCTCCGTAGACGAAAGCATCAAACCCTGGATCTAAGTTTGCAAAATCTGTTCCCTTAAAGAAGTTTAGATAACACCTGCAAATATCACCGAATCTTTCGAAAGTTGGTGGAACACTAGTGGGAAATGACTTTTTGTTGACAAAAACTTGTAACGCTTTGTAAGCCGAAATCCTCAAAGTTGTATGGATTCTTATCAATCTGTCCGTTATAAGCTGATCCCCTAACTTGCATTAGAACAATTTTCCTCGTAACTTTACCATTACTAATGGTTGACCATGAAACATTCATATCTCGCACCACTAGTGACTTTGTGGTATTATTGGGCCTCACAACTGGATACTTATATCCTGAAAACATAATATCCGCTCATGTTTACCTAAACTTAGGAAGAGTTACGTAAGGAGTGTATAATTTTGCTGCCTTTATAGAGTAATACTACGGTATTAGAGATGGATAAAAGTAAACAAACAAATATAAGAATTACTGCCACTATTTTATCTCGCTCCATATTATGATTAAGAAAGTTGGTGAAGAATAACACGCTTTTTAATAACTATTTATTGGGAAGTTATCACAAAATACAGCAGAATATTACAAAGCTAGTATATCGCAGCTAATAATTACCGTATCTACAGAGCAGTTCAATATCATATTCGAAATTTGTATCGTTTGGCTTTATCAACATCAGTTCTCTCATGGCTTCGGTCAAATAAATCATATCAATTTTACTCTGTGGTTATATGGGTACAATACGTACCTGTACAGGTACAGAATAGGGATACACAGGGGTACTGGACCGCGATTTACAACCTATCTAGGGGTACAAACCGTACTCGTCGGGGTACAGACAAGGGGTATAAACCGTTCAAGTAGGGATACAGAGTAGGCATACAAACCGTACCGGTAGGGATACAAAGTTCTTAAAAAGGATCAACTAGTAAGTTATGTAGTCATGGATCACGTATGTCTCGACTGGAATCGTGCTTATAATTCTCGTTCGCTACCACCTTCATATATTTTCGCTCGTCTTTAACAAGGTGAATGTCCACGTATGCTTACACATTCTCCATTGTTTTACCGAATACCGCATTATTAAGTAACTTGTATAAGTCTATTTCTAAGTCACTTGTCGCTAATTTTCTTATTTCTGTATTGAAACGAATATATTTATCCATCCACGACCATTGGCAGAATGTGACGACCCTGTGCAACTTTGTAAGTTTCATGCCGAGATGTGTTGTTGTAAATTGCTAATATAAACCTTGTAACATCGCTTGTCGTTTAGATTGGGTACCAGCTTTTCCACCACTGCATTAGTGATATTTAGTGACTTTTGGTATTTACACGATATTCTGACAACATGCTGTCCGTAATTTTTAATCGCTATGGTGTTAGTGCGTGCGTATTTGGTGCCTGTTGCACCGTACATGTCCATCTTCTCCATGGTATACCAGCGAGTCTTCTTCTGGCAATCCATCGCTACGAAGCTTAGTCTGCTTAAGATTTTTTCGTGGGAATTTTGTCGCCGGCTGATCTTCCTTCATTGAACTTGGTCGCTTTTGGTACGTGGATTGTGCTGTTGCATTGTGCACATTTCGTATATGTCTATCAGTGATATCTTTCCGGGCAAATCTTTTGTTACATACCGGACATCTGTGCTCCTCGCCACCGTGCTTTGCTTGTTGATGTCGAATAAGATTCTTCTTCAACGTAAAAGCTTCACCACACTTATTGCATTCCATTATCTAGTGATAAACAAATAAATTCTTCCAACATCGACACCCAAAGCCGGTTGCGGACAATTTAGAAGACCAAATGTTCCGGGAAATGTTTTTCGAAAACTCTCTATCGATGGTGGCAACAAAGGAACACTATTGCATCATCGTAAAGAAAATGCACGAACTCAAACAGAGTAAAATTAATATGAGTTATTTGACCGAAGCCATGAGAGAAGTGATGTTGATAAAGCCAAACGATACAAATTTCGAATATGATATTGAACTGCTCTGTAGATACGGTAATTATTAGCTGCGATATACTAGCTTTGTAATATTCTGCTGTATTTTGTGATAAGTCCCCAATAAATAGCTATTAAAAAGCGTGTTATTCTTCACCAACCTTCTAAATCATAATATGGAGCGAGATAAAATAGTGGCAGTAATTCTTATATTTGTTTGTTTACTTTTATCCACCTCTAATACCATAGTATTACTCTATAAAGGCAGCATAACTCTTCCTCCAACAAGTTTAGGTAAGCATGAGCGGATATTATGTTCTTCAGGATATAAGTATCCAGTTTTGAGGCACAATATTACCACAAAGTCACTAGTGGTGGGAGATATGAATGTTTCATGGTCATTCATTAATAATGGTAAAGTTCCGAGGAAAATTGTTCTAATGCAAGTTAGGGGATCAGCTTATAACGGACAGATTGATAAGAATCCATACAACTTTGAGGATTTCGGCTTACAAAGCTTACAAGTTTTTGTCAACAAAAAGTCATTTCCCGCTAGTGTTCCACCAACTTTCGAAAGATTCGGTGATATTTACAGGTGTTATCTAAACTTCTTTAAGGGAACAGATATTGCAAACTTAGATACAGGGTTTGATGGTTTTGTCTACGGAGCAGATTATTTTATTATACCCATAACACTTACAAGAGATGGGTCCACGAGGTGTGGTTACCAATCAACACCGCAGCATGGTAACGTAGACATAGAATTGATTTATAGCAAACCATTAACAGAACCTATAATGCTCTTAGCTATGTCAGAACTTGATATCGTCTTGGCTATAAAACAAAATGGAGAATTCAGTTGGGAAAAGTGATAGTCCTATTTTACTCGAGGAACGATATAATGCAATAGTTGCAGGGTCCACCCAGTCAGGTAAATCACATTTCGTTCGTGAAATTCTAAAACATTGCGAGACTCTTCATGTTCAACCGTTTGAGAGAATTTTTTATTGTTATAGCATACCAGAATCAGAATTGGTAGAAACTGAGAATACTAAAACTCAAGCTACTTCCACACTTTCCAAATTTTTTACTGGAACAAACAGAAACCCCAGTCCATACACTTGTTATATTAGATGATTTCATGGATAACTTAGTTGGGGACAATCGGTTAATCACACAATTCACCAAACTAACACATAGATTAGTTTCGGTAATTATTTTGCAAAATTTATATTTTTGTCCAAAACGGGTGTTTTAGAATGTCGAAAACACTATCATGCCCTTATGGGTGTGTTAAAATGCTCAAAACACTATCATGCCCTTACGGGTGTGTTAAAATGCTCTAAACACTATCATTCCCTTACGGATGTGTTAAATGTCGAAAACACTATTACACCGTTACGGGTGTGTTAAAATGTCGAAAACACTACTACGCCCTTACAGTTGTGTTAAAATGTCGAAAACACTATTATGTCCTTACGGGTGTGTTAAAATGCCGAAAGCACTGTTACACCGTTACAGATGTGTTAAAATGTCAAAAACAGTATCATACTCATAGGAGTGTGTTAAAATTCCGAAAACACTGTTACACCGTTACAGATGTGTTAAAATGTCAAAACCGGTGTATTACCCTTATGAATGTGTCAAAAATCCGAGAACACTATTATACCACTACGGGTGTATTAAAAATCCAAAAACAATGTAATACCCCTACAGATGTGTCAAAAATCCGAAAACACTATTATACCCCTACGGATGTGTTAAAAATCCGAAAACAATGTAATACCCCTACAGATGTGTCAAAAATCTGAAAACACTATTACGCCCTTACGGATGTGTCAAAAATCCAAAAACAATGTAATACCCCTACAGATGTGTCAAAAATACGAGAACACCATTATACCCCTACGGGTGTGTTAAAAATCCAAAAAAATGTAATACCCCTACAGATGTGTCAAAAATCCGAAAACACTATTACACCCCTACGGGTGTGTTAAATTACCGAAAACACTATTGTGCCCCTACGGTTGTGTTAAAATTCCGAAAAACCTGTTACACCGTTTCATGCCCTTACGGGTGTGTTAAAATACCCGAAATCACTATTATACCCTTAAGGGTGCGTTAAAACGTCGAAAACGCTACTACGCCCTTACAGATGTGTTGCCCAGTCGAAAACACTATCCTTCCCTTACAGATGTGTTAAAATGTCGAAAACACTACTACGCCCTTACGGGTGTGTTAAAATGTCGAAAACACTATCCTACCCTTACAGATGTGTTAAAATGTCGAAAACACTGTTACACCGTTACGGGTGTGTTAATACGTCGAAAACACCACTACACTCTTACGGGTGTGTTAAAATGTCGAAAACAGTATCCTACCCTTACGGATGTGTTAAAATGTCGAAAACACTACTACGCCCTTACGGGTGTATTAAAATGTCGAAAACACTATCCTACCCTTACAGATGCGTTAAAATGTCGAAAATACTATCATGCCCTTACGGGTGTGTTAAAATATCGAAAACACTATCCTACCCTTACAGATGTGTTAAAATGTCGAAAACACTATCATGCCCTTACGGGTGTGTTAAAATGTCGAAAACACTATCATGCCCTTACGGGTGTGTTAAAATACCCGAAAACACTACTACACCCTTACGGGTGTGTTTAGAGTCGAAAACACTACTATGCCCTGAGGGTTTGCTCCTTGGCCATAGCGTAAAATATGAGGGATTACTGTATATGGCTCCACGGTGGAGCGTGATCCTGCGGTCCCTCTTATACTACTTGCATGTCTGTATTTATATATACAATAAACATACGTATGCATGTATGCTAAACATATATACCTATACATATATACATATAAATAAGAGCAATGCCCATGACTCACCACCACCGGTCCCCACCGGTGGGGGGGCAAAACCGGGGTTTTATATCTACTAATGCATTATAATATGAAGTCATTTTTACTATATTTACCGCTATTTCAGTACAGACCATTTCATTTGGCCTGAACCAAACGACATTTCATGTTGATACCATTTTCGCTAAAAGCACAATCACTATTACGCACATTGCACTGTGTTATATGCAATTTGGCATTTACAGGCGTGGTCGCTATGATGTACGACTCTGACGTTTATGAAACTAGTAACTTATCACCAAGGTGGTAAATTATGAGTGTTGAATATGAGGAACTACACAGCTATATTAAGCAGCAACTTACAAAAAACGATTATTAACCATGTTGCGTGAACAGTAGGGCAGATATACAAGATTGTTGCGCATTTATCCCTTGTTGCGTACTATTGCTTATTACGTATTACAACTACACAGAGGATGAATTGCTTATATAATGAAATCAATAACACCCATATAGCTTGAGCGGTTGTTGTTGATGATTTTGACGTTTTTGTGTATTTTGGTGCCATGGTTCCATTCAAAAACGAATTGGACCCCTCAACCTTGCATAGTAAATAATTATAACAGTAGCATACCATGTGCAGCTATATAGCGAGTGAGATACTTTACAAATTGAGTTAAATAACGCCCATATAGCTCGAGGGGTTGCGGACATATTCTTATTTTCGTGTATTTATGTTCCTCGGGCCCATATAAAAACATGTTTTCAGCCCGAATCCTGCATCACAACAGAGCCATGTAGTAAAGTATTATATGCAGCTTATATTGTTCTACACAATAAGCCTAAATAGGCTCCGATATCTGCGCCAATTGTCGTGATACAATTCATAACATGTTTTGTAAGGACACCTTTTGACCTGTCCTGAGTCATTCGGCCCCTTTTACGGCCGCATGGAGTTAAAATCCATTTTTGCGTTTAGCTAAAGGGTACAAATAAAGATTTTAAGCTCTCGAATGAGCTGTCGCGCGAGTCACTTCGTACATTCAACGTTGAGTTATGCTTGTCATACTGAAAAACCCAGGAACGGACACCGTCAAAATTTACAAGCTCTGGGCAGTGAGAATTCCTCACTAGGCTCGCTCCACTCAATACATAGAATTAATTAATTTTTGCATGAAATTAGAAAAATAATTCAAATTTATAGAAATACCGACATTCATACCGCCAATTCTCTATCCACTCAAATGGCTGGTGGGCTCTTGGGAAATGGCACCAAGGAAGTTCCATCAAACTTCATTAGAACATCGCCCGCAACTTTCCGGCTATCGTGAACTAATCGAAATTCTTCCGACAAAATTTGTTCCCATGTTCGGAATGCCGTCACTGGTATATTCGTAAGTTTATTGTCGGTAACCATGTAGAATATTATTGTAAAAAATTGCAATTATTAAAAATTATATCTGTACATTTCGTAGGAGGGCAAATTCCCTCGGCTTATGGTAATGCTCCTTCAGGGAGCAGTTGCTATCTCCACAGGAATCAAGCTGGAGGGGCACGAACTTTCTATCTGACCCCCACCCTCCGGAAATATGACGAAGATGTGCCAAATTTAACCACATTTCTCCAATTTTTGTTTAAGCCAAAATGCTCCGCATGGCTTGAGGAAAGATGTCCGAATCTAAGGGGGTAAGCCCTATGCCTATGCCTAGGATGTACTCTATCTTGTTTTTCCATCCATGTGTTTCATAGCTTGCCCTCTCTCAGGTCTGCCGTATCTTAGCTTGTTACGGCCAGATGGTTTTATCTTAGCTTACCAACCCCTCAGATTTAAAAGCGATCCCGGGGGGCGTGGGTTCTGGCAGGCGAATTGTTAACTCGGTTAAACTCCTTATCCACCTTATTTGCGCATATGGTATATGCAGATATATTATTATTTAAGCAGTGAAAAAACCAGTCCAAGTGGAAAGCGAAGAAATTAGATAGAAACGGTGCGGAGCGCGAACCCTACTGCGGGTTTGTCTATACAAGTTATCATGAGTTTACATATTTAAGTACATACTTGACCAACATGAGCGAGTTTAGGGACCTGCCCGTACCAATATTTCTGGTGGGACATGTTTGCTCCTCAAAGTGTTTGCGCGCGTGTACGGAAATATAAGTTTTCTGGGCATTCTACCCTAGGATGCCTGCTGTTTGAAAATCGCATTTAAGTATATCCAGCCATCCCTACGCTACAACCAATGAAACCTGAATTTGAGCTAACTACGGCCAGCAATGGCGTTTTTACACCTTTAGCTAAGTAGGGCACTAACCAGGATATTTTAGTGATATCAGCATCAGAATACTGCGCATGAGCCTTTATACATGTATCGCAAAAATATAAGCTATTAATTGTTCCCTTAAGAACATTATTCCATCTATTGCCAAATTATAAACGATATAACGGTTCGTATTTAGGCGCGAAAGGGTTAGGTATATGTATATAGATAAATACATCATATTCCCCATAATAAAAGAATGTAGTAATGATATTATCATTTTAGGTGCTCTACCTAATCATAAGCAGTGCTGATATTTTAAGCCAAAACGCACCAAAGACATAGCTGGGCTGTGAATTATGATAACACTTAAATTTGTGCAAATTTTAGCCTAAGAACGGTTCCACTACTGTTCTGTTAAGGTCACTATAAACATCTGAGACTCGGGTCGCTCATTTCGCTACAATAAAAGTCTAAGTTATGGGGGAGTCTTATGATCAGTGGCCGAGAAAGGTGGACACCAAGCGCTACACAGCAGTGTTCGAGAACAGCTTCTCCCATGGAAGGCTATTAAGAGCTTACGGCTAGCATCAGCCAACATAGAGACAATTCAGTCTTACAATCATCTCGGACGCGATGATAACGCGAAGGAATATTTCTTTGAAGATGTTATTGAGGAAATTGGCTTTTCAAACAGCCGCGACATTGTAATAATGTGAGGGTACCTAAATGCCCAAATAGATCCGAGACTACCTGGCGAGATCACATCATCCGTCTCTATTCTTTGGGCAAACGCAGCGACAACGGTAGCCGATTAATTGCTGCGGCACAGTATCAGTCGTTCTGTATTGCCAACTACACATTTAATCACAAAAGCGACATCGTTGCACGAGGATAGCACCAGATGGAAAATCGTATTACCTGCTAGACCATGTATTGATCATCAAGAAATAGATATCATCTCTGTTATTGATTGTTGTAGTTATTGTGGCAATGCTCTTCCGGGTGACCACGCAATGGTCGTCTCAAAGATCCTTGCGCGAATACACTGTGAACACATCCGTCGCAACTACCTTCGTCCTGACGTCTTACACCTGAAGTACCTAGCAGCACTCAAGCGCTACCATGTAGGTCTATCAATCCGGTTCAACGCTTTGTCAGTCAGCGAAGGCGCAGATGTTGAGGAAATGTGGAACAATTTTAAAAACTTCCGTACATCCGTCGTAAATGAAGCAATACACCCTCCGAGCATTTAGAAATGGGTCAGCCGGTTGTCTGCAATAACGGTGCTAGCAGCAGAGGAGCTGAATCAATCTGTCTTAGTGATGTAACGAAATCAATTATGCGAAACTCGTTAGACCACAACATCAAAATTGATAAGGACTCCCATTAAAAGAAAATTACAAGTTAGATTAGCCGGCAAAGGGATAACATGGCTACAATATTTCATACATGTCTCAAGCTCTGCAATTCGTGCGAATGATTAACAGACATGATACGTGATGCCTTTGCTTCGCCATTGACATCGAAATTACTCAACTTCAGCGCTGGTGGGAGCACTTGGATCAGTTACTCAAGCGAGAGATTTCAGAGGATCCACTAAAAGACACCGATCTCAAGTTCGCTGGATAATACGACATCGACGGCTGCAGACGTCCACCAACATTCGAGGAGATCAGTAGGGCTGATAAAAGCCTCCGAAATTGGCCTACTGCAGGAGAAGTCGGCCTGGCCGTGAATGTTACAAGGTTCTTAACACGGACGTGTTGCGCTATTTAGAAAAAAGTGCTGAAAAGCATATGGGTCTATGAAACGATTGCGGACCACTGGCGCGCTGCTATGCTAGCACCTTAAAATTAGAAGCACGACAGATCTCTCTGTTCAAACTATAGAGCCATCTAGGCGCTAATGTCTTCAAAATCATGCAGGCCATAATAGCGAATCGGTTTAAACATCGCCGCGATAAGTACCCAAGAGAGGAGCAATGTGGGTTCCGGCCTGGCTGTGCTATAGTGGATCGGATACTTTGCGTCCGCCTCTCCTTGAAATATTGCATGAACTCTGAAGACTAGTTGTAGTCATATTTGTTGACTTAAAACCAACCTTCAATTCGGCACATCGATCGTCGCTCTAAAAATTATGTAATCGGAAGGTGTTCCTAAATAACTCGTCAAGGAAATGAAAGTCCTGTTTGAGGCTCCTTCCTGCGCCGCACCCGCGGACAACACCACATCGGAGCTATCTGAGGTTAGCAATGGTCTTAGGCACGGCTCTATCGTTTCGCCCACCCGGTTTGATTTTACAGTCGACCTGTAACGCGAACGGCCCTCAAGCCAGACCATGGCGTCGTATGTGACAAGTTAGGAGCACGGTTATTGACAATGAGTATCGATATCGTTCTTACCGCAAGCAGTCGTCAACAAATGCAGTCAAATCAGGACCGAGTAAACAACGACAGTAAACGAATTGACTTAGTCATCAGCAGTGCAAAATGGTCATGCCCTGCTGCATCGACCACACAACGGAGATCTCTATTGTGACAGATGTCACGACAAAGCGGATGTGACAGAATTTGCTATCTAGGCAGCACGATCACCAGTACAGGCTATATCGAGAATTAAATTGATCGCCGGATAGCTAAAGCAAGATCAGCATTCCGCGGACCATGGTCTCTGACAGTTGCAAGATGTGAACCTAGGAACAAAACGCCAAATTTACGATATATTCGACATTTTATTGCTGTATATCAGTGAAACATGGCCAGTCAAAGTTAGCGGCACCCAGAAACTAAATGCCTTCGAAAACTTCTGTGTGCGTCGAATTCTGGGACTGTCTAAACTGGACCGAGTGCCGAATGCCGAAGTACAGTGCCGGATGCATCATACAATGCTGTTGAATCGATTACTATGACAGGATTGAATGCGGCTGTTTGGAAATGTTCTACTTATCGATCCAGATCGGCTGCCTTATCGCCTCATAAAAGCCGCAGTACCAACAAATTTGTCTAGCCCCATATGTCGTGCACCGCTGACATGGAAGCGCCAGGTTCTAAACTGCTACGAAACGTATTTCCGGCGCTACCAGCGCTGAAAAAAGACCCTATCAATATCGTCACAAGGACCACAACGAACCAATCACACAGAGAAGCGTGCTGAACATGGAGGCGCCTTACAACCGTGGGGTCAGGTAAATCACATAGGCGTATATATGATACATGCTGACGTTCCGAGGTCTCAGAGGGGCAGCCGGGATCGGTGTAGGAGGGGGAGGCGGAGGTCATCGCAGGGGAGGGGGCAGTGGCCCTTGGGGAAGGTTTTCCAGGGGGAAGGTGAGGAAAACGTACAACGCGTAGTAGGCAAAAAGAAGGGTCGAATAATGTCTATATTACCGAAAGCAGCTTGGCTTGGACTCATTCGGCCTCCGTTACTTTAACAGCGACTGGCAGTGAACTGAGTCAAATGCAGCCTTGAAGCCACCATATGCAACTGCGTCAGGTCTTCGATACTCATGCAGATGTTATATTAGTACAAATGCTTAATATCTGGTATACAGTGCTGTGGCCTGAAGGAAAACCGCACTGCTGTTTCCTTTCATAAGTTTCGCGTTGGCTCTTGAAACGATTGGCGATGATTGCTTCTAGGATTTTAAAAGCGGTATTCAGTAAAGAAATACCTTGTAGTTGGAGCAGGCAGAGTATCTCCCTTTTATGAAAGGATGATATATATATAATTGTAACACAGCTTATATAGTTAAAGCCGTACATCAAAATGACTTAACGCGCGTTTAGCTAGATTAGCTGTATTACAAATAAGTTGTATCATAGCCGGGCGTGCGTCAAGTGATTTGCACGCACGGTTGTGTTGTTTAACCGGTTCAAACTCGTGCTGACGCACTCGTCTGAAATCGTTATTACCGTGCGTACGGATCTCTTAACTCACGATGGTTGTGCTACAACTATTACTTGTTACACGATTTCAGCGATAAGCAAATCCTTTTTGTAGCGACAAAACTTTAGCCACTTTCATGAATCCTTTCAAGAGTTATTGTAGTGTAAGCTATTATATTCGTATATACAGTTTTCAAGCAGGTTCGTGTGTATATTAGTATATATTTTCTAGCACTTTAAAATTACAAATTAATATCTTCGAGAAAACGCCAACAGTTTTCTTCCAATTGTATATCATAAGCCATACAACTATCAATTATATAATTAACTTGTAAATTTAGTTACGTATTAGTTGCTATATTGTACTTTATATATCTTTTAGAAAAACGGTAGGTTTCGTCAACTCATCAAACATAGCAATAACTGATGGATTTCTAACGATTGCTCCAAGATCAACACCAATGATGGCAGCGCTGACAAGCGTTTCAAATAGCGGTTCGTACAAATTTTTATTTCAGTGGAAGCGCCGAATTTTTATGAACGTGTGGAACCATGTTCGAATTCACTTCCTAATTCTTGCAAACGTTTATGAACATATGTAGTAATCGACGCAATAACGTTTCTACAACACCACTTGCGTCATGTTGCAGCTGCATAGAACTCTTTTAGCTCTGCAAAATGAGCCCTAGATAATTAATATAATTTTACTGCTTATGGAGATATGATCGTTTTTGCGTATTTTGGGTCTCTTAGTTCCATTAAAACCATTTAACCTAATACTGCAACAACTGTAATAACATGTTTTATGCAGGTTTCACAGAATAATGAGTGCAAAAAGCGTGCAGTTTTGTCTTTAACAACCGTTCGCAAGAAACTAAAATCTCTAGTGGACGGTTATGTGATATTTTAGTTTCATGCAAACGGCTGCTAAAGATTTTTGTTCTTTAATGACTGCTTGTTTGATATTTAAATCTCTAACAGGTGGCTGTGAGAGACTTTAATATATATTCAGAATAATATTCAGATGCATAGAAATTCTGTCACTCTACAAAAGAAACTAGAGAAGATCCATATAACACATTCTCATAGGGGCGAGAGAGGGATTATCCTTCTGAAGCTCGGGCTTAACCCATCTCGGGGTGACGTCAATCCCCTGGGACGTAGCCCGACTCCCTCGCCCGCCACGCTTTTGTCGCTTGGAAAATTTTGGCTCAAATAGGTATAAATTGGGAAAATTGGTAAACATCGGGGAAAATTGGCAAAAATTATTTGACTCCCAAAAACTTCGAAAATTTGCCTTTCCCCCCCCCCCCCCCGACGATCTCCCTCCACCCGCCCGCTGGCTGATCCTTCCCCTGGAATAGCTGAAATCCTCACCCATAGCACCTGCTATCCTCATCCCCTGGACTTCGGGCATCGTGCGTGTATCCCACATATTTGTATTGGTTATGGAGATTATTAGTTTTCGCGTGTTTCAAGTCTCTTGGGTCCACCTTTAAAACCATTTTTATCTAATCTTACAACATAGGTAACCACCACAGTTACACGTTATATGCAGCTAAATAAAACTTGTCCCGTTTTACAAAATAAGCCCAGGAGCTCCTATATATTATCATGGCTTAGGGGTGGGTATACCACCGTTTTTGTATAATTCGAGTCCCTTAGGCTGTTGTAGAAACACCTTTGCACCATGATAATCCTGGATCCAGGGCTAAGAGCAATGGGTGCCAAAGCCTTAATTGTTCTAGGAAATGAGCTTCGTTTGACTGAAATATCTGCACCCGTTGTCGAGATACAGCCAAAAACTTGTTTTGTCGGAGCCGACTCCCTTTGACCAACGTTATAAGCGAAAGGACTGGGGATCGGTTTTCGGTCCTAACTAAAGGGCAAAAACATCGATTTCACTAAAAATAATAGAAATAAAAAGAGAGTCGCCGGATGTTGCAAATCTGAGTTTATGGATACCACAAAGAAAAAATACCCAAACTGGCAGTCCCAAATTTCACCGCATTAAAATTGGATATTCTTCCTTTAACACTCAGAATTCAACAAAATATGTTGATACGTTGTTGTCCAGCAAACAATATTTAAAAAGAAATTTTAGAGAACCATCGTTTTGATGCTTTAACACCTGAATTAATTTCTATTCGTGAAGCGCGAACAGGCGCCAGAAATTGAAGTCGTGTAGGATGATTACAATCGGGGTTCGTAAACACTACGCTGTCTCTGAGGTGTTGCCAAGACCTTGAAATAACCTCAAGACGTTTGCTAATTTATTTACACCATACGACAAATTCATTTACACAAGACTTCACTACGTGCGATGTTACTTATATTTGCCGCCAGTGGCAATTAAATGGTAATCCAAACCAAAACACCACTAATCCAGCTAATGTCCAATTGTGCTTCCATTCAACTGCCAATGAAATAGAACTATTAGGTCTGAATTAATGGAATCTTGACGTGCCACTGGAAGTACGACTACAAAATCTGTTCCCCAATTGCTGAAGCAAGCGATAGATTTTGTGGAATAGATTTGTAGGAAAGTACAAAAGGTGAGGGCAGTGTAATTAGTTGTTGTGTTTCCATGACAGTTTTCGGTCTTGTTTCGCTATTTTATTTTTCAGCATACATATAGTTGGTAACGCTACTTAACGTGCAACATTTTTACCCAATTATTTTTAATAGTTTATTTGTTTGGCAGCGTCCAAGTGTCTAATTTTGTTGGCGTTACACTCTTTTTGCACTGCCACTGGTGGAGTTACATTCTTTTTGCATTGTGCTTTGAATTTACCTCTAAACCAAACCGAATCGGAACGACATCCCAAACAGTAGCAACTGCACCACGACTACTCAGGCGCCACTGTAGATGGCTTTATTCTCAGCGTCCTCATCATCTCACGTTGGCAGATCATTCCAAAACTGACGAGCGTTCGTACTAATGAGGTGAAGGAGGTTCTGCATTTTTGCCTTTGTGTCAGTATTAATGCCCACCGGCCGATCTTGCCCTGGTGGAACAATCTGTCGCTGTTTGTGGGACGCCTTCGTTTTGAAGTTGAAGTGTTCAAAATCGCGCGGGAGTGCTCGTTTGAAGAAGAGTATCATCGAACCGATGCTGAACGGAATCATACACATATCTCGTAGGAGACGACGTCATTGAAGACACATCGCTTTCTTGCTATACCCATCCATCCAGCTACAGAACTCCTCTGGTCGGAATTTAATCAAGGTGATGTCGGTATTTGACATTGGACGCCTGCACGAAATCAAAAAAGTTTTCAATGCTCTTCATACGTTTCATTTTGGTCTCCACGCCATGGTGAATTGAGTCCGTCGACATAAAAGTATGTCAGATAAAAATACTTAATAGTTATGGCTAGCTTCGGCGTTAACTGCTTTAGCTTGTGTAAAGAACAATGTCTAGCACTTATTTTGGACTGCACAGTTGTCACGCCAGATAAAAACTCACTCTTGGTGTTGCAATGGCACAAGAATTTCCAGAAAGAGCTTGAAATTTCCACGGCGCTGCTCCCGGAGATCGCTTCATGCCATTCTGTCGCCATTATCTTGTAGCCCACCTTCGAAATCTGCTCCTAACTAACGCAAAGGTTTAGTTGAACGCTATACTTCGGTGATAAAGGGGCAAGTCTTGATACTCGGCAGCATAATAACTTTCTGCAAATCAGTTGGAATTATCATGGTGTCGACATACTTTTGTTTCCGCACGTCTTGCTGATACGCTGCTCAAGCTTAGTGACGCATCGTAGGTGATCGACGTTAACCGCACACAAATTCCAGTTGTCTGGATCGTGTTCTGCGTTGACCGAGGCAATGTGGATACGCTGTGAAGTGTATTTATCGCACTCCTCTTGCCTCAGATAAACGAAGCTGATATTAAGTATCTGAACTTTTTTTCGATAAAACTCGATTAAAACCTTGTCATCGGGATTGTTGCTAATGTAGTCGCTATGCATGCTCATGTGACAGATAGGGGCTGTCTGGGGCATGTGCACGCTTGTAATACGATATTGACGGGTTGAAAGATAGGATGTGTTCGATAACTGATATTGGATCTATTTTCGTTTTCAAAGGCGTGTTCTCGCGATGGTCTTCGGCATGAAGCGACTCATTTGGCACGGCTGACACAGCTTTAACTACCACGATATCGCCCCCGAGCCCAAGTGTGGACAAAAATGTCTTGCAAACATTAACAGTATAGTACACCGTGCATTTAAGGAACAGTTTCAAAAATTTTGTTTGCAAATAAGGAACGTTTATTGTTACCATTTATTTAGTTAAAGCTATGCTACAAAATTAATACAATATATTCGTGAGCTTATGACGATCATATTCTGTAGGTTTGGCAGCGAAAGGAGGTCACTATAAAAGCTGAGGCCAAAAAGCTTCATTCGTTCCTTAATACAACAGTTTAGTACTATTAAGGAACATGGTTTTTCATTTTAGGAACACTACTTTTTAATAAGGAACATGCAATTAGGGAACGCTATTTTTATTTTAAGAACGGAACTTTGCAATAGGGAACACAAATCATTCGTAACATATGCAGGCAAAATCGCGTAAAGCGTCTCAACAAGAAAGCAAACATTGAACAACGCAATTACAGAAAACAAATCTGCAGTCCCAAATTAATATATTTTGGTTTCATGCTAATATGGTCCTCAGATTTACGAAAAGCACTTATGGAAAACAAAAACATTTTTTGTTATCTTAGCTGCGCAATCGCTGTGGATCCAAGATCCATACTCGCTACAATCTTGTCACAGTTGCTAATTTGCTCTTGCAACATCATGCGATCATGTTACACCACACCCTTTACACTCTCAATCTCTTGTAGTAACATGACGATCACAATACTGACCCGTTGAAGACCCAGCCCTAATGTCGGCAAGAGCATCAGCAACTGGGACATACGGTAGGCTATGCTTCCGAAATTGTTAGGCGGAGCGAGAGGCATAGTCGGGGCAAACATCCGCGAACAAATGGCTAACCATGATTTGCTTGCATTTTGGAGTGACTGGATGCCGCGGACCGAACTCCAAGCTAATGACGGATTCTGGCTTTTACAGCACCGTATAATCTCCCCCGGCGTCATCGGTGAACCGCTGTTCCCTGAACGCAGTTTGCTGCTACGCGGGCATATCTAGGGTGAAGTTGCAGCATATCCGCCAGGCGATAAATCTTGTGATGTTGAGCTGCTATGGCGAGCATCACTGTCAACGCCATCCGAGTCGTTGATAGCGGATTCCACCGCATTAGAAATCGCGAATGCAACATCGGAAATTGCACTCTGATTACAAGGAAAAATCCCACAACTTCTGAACGCAGATACAACGTAACTAGACTTAGTCGCACGTCGCCAAGCCATGCAAAACAGCGGTCCAAAATTGTGAGACGTTTACTGCAGCAGCACCGCTTCCCGTGAAATGTTGATGCATTACGCTTCGCCATGCTGCTCGCTTCAGTTCTCTGTATGGTGCACGATCCAGCGGCTGAATAATGTGTGTTGTGTGTGCTGGTAAACATACAGGGATGATCATGTTTTCTTTAGCGGTCGCGAGAGAAGTACAGTCGATATGTGTTTTGTGTCCATCGAATACAAGCACCGAAAACCGACCGTCAGATGTTGGAGTGCGGTGCTTATCGAAATGAATAAACCACTCTTTGAAGGTGGTGTCCGTCATGTATCCAGAATCGCTGACCAGCAGTAAAGTTTCTGGCGGAAAATGCTGCGCAAGTCCTTCCTTTGATGGTTTGTCTTTAAAGATCACGGCTGGGAGAACATAGGTTCCGAGGGCATTAGCACAACCGACGACTGTTATGGTTTGCCCACCCTATCCGGACACCAGCGTCGAAACATACTTAGCGCATTTCCTGCAAACTACTCTTTCGCGATCGACAACAGTCTGCAGGCCTGTTTCATCCATGTTCCAGATAAGCTCTGGACGGCCACTGAAATCGTGTTCATTCAAAACCTTGTTGTAGCAATCAAAAAATCCATACACCCCTGGTGCTGTTTGCTGCCAAGGCCCTTCCTGCCAAAACTGTTTGTGGTTTTCGCAAGGTTAGCCCGTGTTGTTTCCGAAAACGTAACCACCAGTTCACACCGGCCGTTTGGTTTTCAGCATTAAATCTGTCTGCCTTGCCAGTTTCACTCGCCATTTTGAAAGCGATCTGTTTAACAGTACGGGAAGCGAGCGGAACGCCTCAGTCACTAGCCTGCCGAGTCATATATTCTTAGCGTAAGCATAGCTTTCTTCCTCCACCGTATGAAAAACTTTTGCCCAATGACATATTTAAATTAAACAGGTGTGATACTGAATAAAGTCATGGGATTTGTATTGAGCATATAAAAGCAGTAAACTAGGCAGACAAAGACTTAATAAAAATACTGGTTTTCCAATAGTTAATATCATTCAGTCGGTGCGAATGCAAATTTTGTCACAAAGGTGCAAAAACGAAGGTGATCCAGTTCATGTTTGTATTTGAATTTAAAAATGAACGTCTGTTTTAACAATTAAAAAGTCATAACGATGCAACGGTAGAGATAAATTTGTTATAGTAACGTAAATACTGTGGAATGTGCGACCATGATGCACTACTCTTTCATAATTCATTCTGAGATAGGTATACAGAAGCTTGCCCTGTAAGGTGGCTCGCCCCACCCCCCCCCTCCATGTAAGTCACTTGCGCCATCTTGCAACTCAGGTCTGGCTATACTTTGATTCAGAGTCGGCCCAAATCACGCATAAAGATATTAACACTCTGATGAACCACAACTTTCTCGGTTTCATTCAACGTAAACATTTAAATATAGCTATCACACAGGCCGGCAGGAGGGTTACCCCCGGAAGTCGGCCCTGCACACCCTCCCCCTCCTTTCTCGTTGCTGGTCCACCTCCTAGTGACATACAGCCCTGTCGGCATGCAAGTAAAAACAATTTAAATTGGCGTCGTTCCTTAAATAACAATAGTGTTCCGTGTTTGCAAACTATGTTCCTTAATTGTATAAAATTATCATAAC
>JASANE010011242.1:0-26096 GCA_030248225.1 Trileptium ribeirensis
CTACTTTTAGCATTGATTGTAGTATGGTTCATAAATATTTGTCTAAATTATCGCCCAAATATAGAGATCAAGGCTTGATTATATACCTCAAGTTTTATTGCCTTCCCAGTCAATGTACTTACTTATCCTGGTTACTTAATTTATACTCGTTCGTTATGTGCGGGCATCGTACCTAGTGCATTGAAAATTGGAAAAGTTGCTCTTATTAATTATAAATAAAAGCATGATATTGTAAATAATTATACGCCTGTCACAAGTATTCTCTGATTTTGGTAAACTACTTGAAACTATAATATCTGAGCATCTCGATGAGTTTTTGGCATGTAATATATGTTGCAACACTAACCAATTTGGCTTTGGTCGTAATTATTCAAATGGATTGTATTTATTGACCGTTTACAGCGGTGATACCAAATCTTTAGATATGGAACTTAATATCGATGTCATTTATTTGGAAAACAGTAAACCATTTGGCAGTGTTTTGCACTCCAAAATGGTTGAAGGTTTAGAATTATGTGGCATAAGTTCAAACCTTTCGTCTTGGTTTTGCTCGTATCTTTTCTGTTGTAGTTACTTTGGTAGTAATGGTCAAACAAAATCTAACACTCTAAACCTTGAACAGAAAGCTTGTCTTGTTCTAAACCTTGAACGCTGATGCCACATAATTCTAAACCTTGAACAGAAAGTGTTACTTTCTGTTCAAGGTTTAGAATTATGTGGCATCAAAGCAAACCTTTCGTCTTGGTTTTACTAGTATCTTGTCGGCGATAGTGACTTTTTTAGTCTTGGTCAAACAAAATCTAACACTGTTACTGTTGTCTCTGGGGTATGACACGGTAGCATTTCTTGTTCAAGGTTGTGGCATCAAAGCAAACCTTTCGTCTTGGTTTTACTAGTATCTTGTCGGCGATAGTGACTTTGTTAGTCTTGGTCAAACAAAATCTAACACTGTTACTGTTGTCTCTGGAGTATGACAAGGTAGCATTTCGGGTTCAAGGTTTAGAATTATGTGGCATAAGCGCAACCCGCTCGTCTTGTTTTTGCTCGTATCTTTTCGGTGGTAGTGACTTTGGTAGAAAATGGTCAAACAAAATCTAACACTGTTACTGTTGTCTCTGGGGTATGACACGGTAGCATTTCTTGTTCAAGGTTTAGAATTATGTGGCATCAAAGCAAACCTTTCGTCTTGGTTTTACTAGTATCTTGTCGGCGATAGTGACTTTGTTAGTCTTGGTCAAACAAAATCTAACACTGTTACTGTTGTCTCTGGAGTATGACAAGGTAGCATTTCGGGTTCAAGGTTTAGAATTATGTAGCATAAGCGCAACCCTTTCGTCTTGTTTTTGCTCGTATCTTTTCGGTGGTAGTGACTTTGATAGAAAATGGTCAAACAAAATCTAACACTGTTACTGTTGTCTCTGGGGTATGACACGGTAGCATTTCTTGTTCAAGGTTTAGAATTATGTGGCATCAGCGCAAACCTTTCGTCTTGGTTTTACTAGTATCTTGTCGGCTGTAGTGACTTTGATAGAAAATGGTCAAACAAAATTAACGCTGTTACTGTTGTCTCTGTAGTATTACAAGGTTACACCTTTTCAAGATAACATTAAAGAACGAAAACCAAAATATTGTCTGAGGCACCTGTCTGATTGCAACTTTACATTTTGAGTAAATGTTACAAGACAGAATATATCTACGATTACTAGTTGTCACTGTCAAGCCACAATCTTATTTAGAAAAATCTAATTTTGTTCATGTCGAGCTTCATGTTTCAGATACGATAAAATAACAACAATGTGAGAAACACAGATCCAACCTGTACCTATTTTATTAACATCACTGTTTTTTTTTTCGAAATTCAACTATTTTTCTATCTTCCTATCACACGTCATGGTTCAACTGTTTTAGTTATAAACATTGATTCGTGAAGCTACCCATAGCAAAAGTGTCATCCTTCTCTAATTGTCACAAAATATAATCGTATTATAAAGAATAACTGAACATATGTTGTATTCTGATATTGCAAATATTAAGTCTCAAATTTCTTGTAGTAAAATTGAGTTCGATGTTTTAACGCAACATTATAGAATTGTCTAAGTTGGTTACCCTTATACATAACACTCCAAAAGGTACAATTATTGCTCGGTGGCTACATAACGAAATAAAAATATTTTGATATAATGTATCTAAAGTTGAATAATTTTAAGATATATAACTACTAAAGGTGCGTATTTTTGATAGTTTCTATCCTGTAACTATAATTTACGTTTACATTTACAATACAATTTATTTTTGGGCATAATCGCAAAATTTTGTTTTTAATGTCCTCACAACCAGTCATTAACGGTGTCCGACAATTTGTATTCATCGATGTGCCGAGCACAGCCGGAATCTCGACGTGAGATTGTCGTATGTTTACCAGCCCAGTAATGATTCCATCTAATTGTTGAGAAACAATACCTGGACGACGGCGAACGTCGTAGCAAGCTGCCAATGCAAACTTATCAATTTACTCGATATCGATGCTAAAGTGTATTTATTACATAACAATGTACTGAATTTGTGTGGAAATAGAAATCTTGACATTTAAAAATAAATTGAAGTGCCGAAATATGCTGCAGAGACTCGCTTGAAATTCACGAGTACCATAAAGCAATAACAAACAATCCAGACTATAATTGTCTTCCAATATTGTAGCGTTGTGATCCCGACCCAAACCGTAGAAATGATTTTGCAGTGATTGCGCCGCAAAGTTTATCAGTTTTCGGCGAATCGGCAATCTTAGGAACTTTTTTAACATTGAAAAACTGAAATATGGCTGGAGCTTCATAACCGTGGTCTCTCCGCGAAAAATAAACCATTCCATACTAGACCATTGAATGATGCAAACTGAAACAATCGCTGTTATTGTTTATATGCATAAAAATGCTAAAGGTTATATATAGCCAAATATATTGCCAAATATGATTTCGGTTAGGAATGGTTTTTGCAAGTTTAAATTTCATACTTTAGTAGAGTCTTAGTACTTCAGTGATCAACATTCATCCATCAAATTTTAGCGTGCTATTATTCTTTGTAAGACGGACAGGCTGGTACGACAACCCGAATTCACCATAAAAAACAACGTGAAAGACCCTGGATTCTTTCACAGTTTTAGGGCGTTAGGAAACCGTGCTAAATGGGTCCAACGACCATTGTGAAATGTTGTGTTAACAGATTTTATTGTGTATGCGTACCCGTAAAATTTGCTCATTTCCCTTGTTTTCCTAAGCTACCACACGTCAGTTCCTCTATAGGTCAGTAGCTTGTATAAATTAATTTCAATCCTATAAGTCGGATTTGATTCATTGCAACGCCTGAGTGAGATTGCCACACTTTGCATGAAACGCAAATAAGCTCGTAGGTGAAAGGGTTACCGGCAATGGGACAAACAGAAAAGGATTACAATCTTTGTGAGAGTCACAAGTCAGAGCCGAAAATATTATTATATTTATTAATATAAAACAATAAATCGAAAATATGGAACGGCTTAATAACGAAATTGTCTGAGTAACATTGTTTAAATACCACCAGTTAACTAGTTCTCTGGAGACCCAATTATTGAACGTCAAACTTTTGATGACGTTCATATTGGCATTATTCGCTAAAGTGCCATGTCGTGATGTATACTTTCTCGTTAAAGTTAGTCATCTACGCAAATCTTCCCGAGTGCACTTTGGGCATAATTATATATATTCAAAATCATGAATTGTTTTGAGGAAGCATTTCATCTAATCATCAGCGTAATTTGGCTTGACATAATCAGCGTAATTTGGCTTCGCAATTTGAGTGGGCTGAATATGTCTCCAATTTTGAAAGTGTCGATATTTAGATACTCTAAAATAATAAACAAACTTTGCTAGCGCTCAAATTGGCAGACTGAAACGAAAGTTAAAACAGCAAATAGTAGCCACTACTATATTCTTACTTTTAAATGCTGAACTAAAATAAAAAAGTTTAAGTGAGCCATTTGGTGAAGAATTCGCTATGCATCATATAATTCGTTGCAGTCGGTTTAGATTTTGAGGAAAATCTATCAGTGTCTATGCAAAGTATCAGCAAGCGGCTAAATTCCAGGTCACCTAGATGAAATGTATCTTAATTTCTGTGACCTACAGTGAGGTATTGCGCTTTTGTTATAACAACTAGTATTTGAACAAAAATAGCAGTTGTGCTTCAATACCAGGACTCTTAAATTTTTAGTAATGTTAAAGTAAAATACGGCAGATATTTAAATTGAACCTTATATTCCTGCATAACTATTCAAACATCAAACGTACATAGCTTAATTATTTTGCTGGCATTTTTGATGCACAATGTCAATTCTCAATTTGAGTGTTGGCTAATTATTTCTACTGTATGCTGCTGCAAAGATTATTTCGGAGTTAAGGGTTTTGATATATGTAAGGAATACATTATAAGACGAGGAGCGAGCCAATATTAAATTCACTTTTATCATATATATATCATTTCGGATATTGTCTTTTTACTGGACATATTATCAGGGGCGTACCCAGCAATTTTGTTTGGGGAGGGGGTAAAAGAAAGCAATGCGAGAAAACGGTTACAACGGAGGATAAATGTAGCACCAATGGAGGTCCGATTGGAGAAAGTGGCCCCTTTCTGGTTACACTCGTGCGTAGTATAGCGATTTATCTTAATTAGTATTAATCATGCAATTAAGATCCTTTTATCATTCTATATCTTTGTGAGGTGAAGATTCTAGTGTCTCGAATGAAATATGTTTGCTAGACGCATGGTTCAAATTTCCTGGATAATATACTGCTTTTACTGTTTATTTTATAGCTACCTATTTTCCATAAACCTTAGGACTTGTTTTAGCTAATCGGTTATAAGTTGAAAATATTTTCCAAATTTACTGTATGTATGATATTTGCACATTTTGTTCAGTCTAGTGACGCTACATTTTACCTTTTATTATAACAAGTTAAAATATGACGTTCGGTTGGGAATTGGAACTCACGAAAGTCACAAGTGTTTTACAGAGGCAGTTTGTTTATTTGAAACGACGGAAACGTACGTTTGCCGTAAAAAAGCTTTCATCTAACGCGGAAGATAAAGTTTACACAGATACATAGGGTTTTAAATGGATACATAGGGTTTTAAATGGCTAAACGCTAATATTGTTATCCATCATCCCGAAAGCCAGCAACGATAGAGATGTTATTTCAAACGTTGATCGGGAGCTCAAAACCCATACTTTAAACGTCTGGCGATTGCAAGTAAAATTATGCGGAAAAAATGTTAACCGTAAGCAGTAGTTTGGTTAATAGCAAATTCGTATAAATTGCGATACATAATATGATGCGCAAGGAAGTTGAAATATTATTGCCGTTTAATATACGACACCGAAAAAATGTTAACCGTAGCAGTAGTTTGGTTAATAGCAAATTCGTATAATTTGCGATACATAATATGATGCGCAAGGAAGTTGAAATGTTATTGCCGTTTAATATACGACACCGAAAAAATGTTAACCGTAGCAGTAGTTAGGTTAATAGCAAATTCGTATAATTTGCGATACATAATATGATGCGCAAGGAAGTTGAAATGTTATTGCCGTTTAATATACGACACCGAAAAAATGTTAACCGTAGCAGTAGTTTGGTTAATAGCAAATTCGTATAATTTGCGATACATAATATGATGCGCAAGGAAGTTGAAATGTTATTGCCGTTTAATATACGACACCGAAAAAATGTTAACCGTAGCAGTAGTTTGGTTGATAGCAAATTCGTATAATTTGTGATACATAATATGATGCGCAAGGAAAGTTGAAATGTTATTGCCGTTTAATATACGACACCGAAAAAATGTTAACCGTAGCAGTAGTTTGGTTAATAGCAAATTCGTATAATTTGCGATACATAATATGATGCGCAAGGAAGTTGAAATGTTATTGCCGTTTAATATACGACACCGAAAAAATGTTAACCGTAGCAGTAGTTTGGTTAATAGCAAATTCGTATAATTTGCGATACATAATATGATGCGCTAGGAAGTTGAAATGTTATTGCCGTTTAATATACGGCACCGAAAAAGATATAAAAACAGCTATGTAACTGCAGTGAACATTTAGAATTTAATTATCATCATAAATATCATATTTATTTGAAATGTTGTTCTCAAATTGCACTTGAAACAGAGTTGGTTGAGGACCCTTACCTTATGTATGACACTTGAAGCGATATAGCTTCGTGTTGTCTACGTACAGGCATTTGATGCTTTACCGTCAATTATAACTCAAAGCGGAATCTGAAAACAAACACTAACTATATTGAAAACCTCTGAAATCGCAATTTATCTAAATACTTTTTACTATATATTGGATTAAATTGCAAAATCATTCCTATTGAGTACTTTTCTGCACTTTATTACAGTTGTATAACAACAACAGTACAATCGCTCGTCTCAAATACTTTAATGTGAAATAATTTTGAAGACTCACTATACATATCAACTATAACCGTTTTATTTAAAACATCTACTATTTCCGAAGCTATCTAAGCGTTTCTTTTAAAACTGTATTCAATCCTGTAATAGTGCGGCCATATATACAATTATTGGGTCTAGCGAAGCGATCAGAATTGAAATAGAAAAGATGCTGAGCCAGAATATGGCCAAGTAACAATATTTATGGTAAAACTTGGTATGAATTGGCGCGTCTTGTGCATTTTAACAGTACAAACCTGGCATTTATGATGTCCGATGAAGAGCTCAATGAAGAAAGATGGGCTACTGGAGTCGAACTACAAACGAGAAACCTGTATTATAAGTAAATTTCAAGATCCACCGTATTACATCTTTGAACCTAAATACCCGGATTTCACCCTATAAATTTTAAAGGAAATATTTGTGGTTGTAAGGTGTTATGAAGAAGCCGGAGCACCAGAAATCCGCTGTGGACAATCCTGAAGCCAAAGATGCTGGTTTAATACAAAACGTGGCAGCGGAGTGCCACCTTATAAACTTGGAACAAGAACCAGAATAAAACTAATAAATCTGTTAACCAGGTAAAGATGGTATACTAGTTTTTACCAACGATCATTGATTATGAGCTATTAGATGTCTTTTGATCTATCTATTTTGTTAGTAAGTTATTCGGTAATTATCAGTCAACGATCGTTATTTAAAAAAAACCTTTTACAAATATTCTGGTAACTTAAGTGCTTCCTGCTTAACGTACTCAATATAACCATAACTAGCAGAAAATTGGCTTTAGATTTAGAAAATCAGCTGGACAATAAGTACCCTAAAACTATAATAAGAAAATTTGAAAAGAAAATAAATACGACAAGCTACCCTGACGGAAACACATACTATGTGTCAACAACTGTCGTTTGAAAACGAAGTTTTCTTCTTGAAAGAAGAATGTCACAGCAGTCATATTGCTATTAACATTAGAATTTATGCGCCTGGACTACATATAATTATTTAAATATAAACTTTACGACGGTTCAGCATAATATATGGTTTTTGAAACATGTCAAATTATTTGACTTCAGCGTTTGCGAATATTCTGTCTATAAAATAGCAAGAATGAATTCAGACCTGGTAAAGTTGATAATATAATTTTCGATGTCATCAATTCTCGGAATACCTAAATGATTTCATCTCAGTTGTAGTCAACAAATCCGAGACGTTTGCTGCATGCCAATTTTGCCTGGCATGCAGACTCCAGCGGTCGGATCTGAAAAGGCTTTATGACTATAACAGATACGCGCAGTGCAGTGCAATTAAAGCTTTAATGCACAGTCTGACAGAAGGTGAAATCAATGTCACAGCCTAACGGCTGTGACAAAAACGTAACACATAATTTATTATTACATTAAAACTGTTGTTGTTTGAGTACCCTGCAACTGGAAGCATGTTCTTTCATCCACATAATCTTTGACTTGACAGTCTACTTTAATATATTAAAGTGAACTACAACCAGAATTTGAGGAAAGTTCGATATATATATTGTTATTAAAGAGATCGCTGGGAAAATGGCGATGCAATTTATTTGCAAAGCTCTGTTCATAACCACATCATTTTTGCTCAAAACTTAAACTAAAACTTTAAACGTGTAAATGCAGCTGCACTGAATCGTGATTTTGTAGGTTTTCTCCAGAAGCTATAATTTTATATATTTTAAAAAATTATGAAAGTAATGTAAATAGGCGTTTACGGTTAAGAACATTGCTACTCAAACCCGAACCTTACTGACATCAATACTGTAATATGTGTTAACATTTTATGGTTACGCAATATACATAAGCTGTAAAATGATCAAAGTCAAAAACCTAAAGAAGATTGTGACAGCTATGTGTTATTTATGGTAATACTGCTAGTCTTAAATTTAAAGCTATCGTATAATCAAAAGCTAAATCATTAACTTGATTCTAGTTTTATATCTTTTATTTGTGATCTGTAACTATATTTAGTCACAATCGCAATGAAGATCTGTCAGCGGTTGTTAGATATTGTGTCATATGGGTTTTTGATATTAATTATCTAAATTAAACATCATATTGTACATTATACATAATACCGCATACTATCTAAAATAATACGCATAAAATAATATCACAAAACTAGTCTTGCATAAAACACTTTCAAAACACCTATATATTAGTAACTCGCAAAGGCGAGTGAAATAGAACGAGCGTGGTTTCATCAAGTGGTAATTTTGTGAAATCACCTAGTAACAGGCTTTGTGTTTGAAGTGTACACTAAAACATCTGTAACTCTGAACCCATTGCAAACCCTAAAACCTATCAAAACCAACTGAAAACGCAACAAGTATCTGCGTTAGACTCTAGATAACGGAATCATCATATTCAGAATGCCATACTGACCATTATTTATGCCTTGTACATAATACGCAAATATAATACTCAAGACAGACTATATTCTAGCAATCGAGTTCATGACCAAAACCCCACTTAAAACATCTGAAATGGTACGGCATATTCGCGTTGGACACTAAATAGCCAAACCATTGCATTCAGCGTATCAGGTAACCTATAAATGGACCATTCTCGATGCGTTGCAAGCTAAATAACTACTAAATTTTGGAAATTAAGTTCGTCTATCGTAAAAACAACTTGAAACTCCATTAAAAGGTATAATATAGTCATTTTGAACTATAAATAGCAAAACCACTGTGTGCAGCGTGCTTGGTAACCTAATAGACACTCGTTGCAACGTAAAAAACACAACAACATACCGAAATTTGAAAAATCATTATTTCTAGAAAAGGGACGATGAGTGGGTCGGTCCCACAGAAGCCCAGGGAGTGGTTTCACAGAAAGTCGCAGACATCAAAATTGTAGATCTCGAAGAGCTGATTTTGGTTTCAGTTTATCCATGCAAAGCTTTAGTCGCAAAATATGAGCTGCGAAAGACTGGTACCCGAATGGCTAAATTCGGCAAAGAACCCTTAAAAATTTGTCTTTGTCATTTTGACCGTAAAAATGGGGCCATAGCTACTCGCGTTCAGCTAAACGTCACATCTTCATCCCTATTGCTATCTAATAAAAAATTTTCGAAATCTGTTCAACCGAAGAGGAGTTATGTATAACAGAAACAGACAAAATACACGATTTCACGATTTTACGCTACACTCGCTCCGTTTCAATGAGTCGTGTGCACTGAAAATGCTTATATGAACGCGTTTGAGTTGTAAAAGAAAGATGTAAACTAAGTGAATTAATTTTCGATTAAACCGTCTGCAGATTCCAAGTATATATCAAGATTAACATCATAGCTGTCGAAACGACTGAACTGAACCTGTCCAAGCTGTCTGTCAATCACTGTACGAATATGTAGAAAAACTTAGCGCAATACAGCCAGAGTGAACCATTATCATCAATTATACCAACAAAAGCAATTAATTTGTTAGACAAGTAAAATAATAATGCAATGGCTTGTTCGGCAATTGATATTAAAAACCGTGCATAGCCTCGTACAATGACCGAATTCGAAGCCGGACGACCGGTCGACGGCCCATGTCACCTTTAGAGGCCGGCCGTTTAACGTTAGAAAAAGAACAGCTTAGAGCGGGGGGTTCGGGGGCGGGAGCCCCCCGACTTAGACTTAGGCTTAGTACATGGCTCATATAGTGACCTTAGCTTAGGCTAAGACTAAGGCTTAGGCTTAGTATATCGAGAAAGGCATAGCATGCATTTCACTTCAGCCCCTGAAGGTTACATTGGCCCCGGCCGACAGTTGAGAAGTTTCTACTATAGCTAAATTGCTCTAAGTGTTGCGTTGGTCACGGCCGGCTGCGTAGTCTACTGAACATTGACGCCAATTAGTTTAATAAAATGTTACTGAGATATGTATATATATGTGATAAACATGAGCTCCACTAAACGCTTTTGTCTAACCGGAACCGGCCGATCTATAACACTAACGACCACTGTAATCTTGTGCAGCAATATTAATCTTCCAATTATCACTAAAATGGTCGAATTCCGTATTTGGCATCCCAAGATATTGAATAGCAGTCAATAACAACGCGAAATACCCCCAGCAGAAATATAAGCAATGACGATATTGGTGTGGATATAGGGCGATAACAGCGCGTCGTAAAATTTTTAAGCTAAGTTGTTATATTGCTATTAATGTTAGAAGCGAAAATTTTAAATGATTATTTAGCGAGTGGTTAGAACAGTAGCGCCAAAATTAAAAGCGTCCCACATTAAGCCTTTTCGCAAAAAAAAATACTATTTAACAAAGATATACGAACTCCAATTCACTACGATTGGAAAACTTTTTTTGCAACGCTGTCCTGGAGTTTCCCGCAGTTTTGGGCTAAACCCCATAATGCACTTAACCTGAGTTCGGACATTTATTTTCAAAGTTTAATATCTACCATGGTATTCTTATTAATTTCCTGGTTAGGTTGAGTCCGAGCACGACAAAACTATGTCTGTAAAGGACTGAAATGCTTTATGGGAACTTTTTTTTATTTTCAAGTTTAATCTCTACCATGGTCCTCATGTTAATTTCCCAGTTAGGTTGAGTCCGACCACGAACAAACTGTCTGCCAAGGACTGAAATGCTTTATAGGAACTTTTTTATTTTCAAGTTTAATCTCTACCATGGTCCTCATGTTAATTTACCAGTTAGGTTGAGTCCGAGTACGAACAAAACTATGTCTTTAAAGGACTGAAATGCTTTATAGGAACTTTTTTTATTTTCAAGTTTAATCTCTACCATGGTCCTCATGTTAATTTCCCAGTTAGGTTGAGTACGAGCACGAACAAAACTATGTCTACCCAGGATTGAAATGCTTTATAGGAACTTTTTTTATTTTCAAGTTTAATCTCTACCATGGTCCTCATGTTAATTTCCCAGTTAGGTTGAGTCCGAGCACGAACAAAACTATGTCTGCCAAGGACTGAAATGCTTTATAGGAACTTTTTTATTTTCAAGCTTAATCTCTACCATGGTCCTCATGTTAATTTCCTAGTTAGGTTGAGTCCGAGCACGAGAAAACTATGTCTGGGAACTTTTTTCGTAGATGATATTTATTTTCAAGGTTTAATCCCTACCATGGTCCTCATGTTAATTTCCTAGTTAGGTTGAGTCCGAGCACGACAAAACTATGTCGAGCCAAGGACTGAAATGCTTTATGGGAACTTTTTTTCGTAAATATGAAGCTTAGCTACCGTTATACAGTACCAACGCTGAAATTACGGTACTTCACGCAATTTCGCTAATTGATGTTCTCAAAAATTGTGCCACTTTATATTCAGGCAATTTCGAAGCTACTCCATGCGAACGGAATTCTAACGCAATAGTTGAAAAAACATCGGCTACAAAATCGAAAAACTACAATCGGGATGATATATTGTTATATGTTTCCGCGTGTCGTGATTAAATTTTAAGCTAGCACGTGCTAGTATAGTTGGCTCCAAAAGCAGTAGCATACGTGGGAAGATACATATGAAGAGATAAGTAATTGTACTATGTTTTGTCTTTTTAAGTCTCATTCTGGATAGATCCAAAGCTTGAGATTAGGCATTCACAATCAAATTTAAATTTCCAGTGTATAACTCATTCAGCAAACGTTTCAAAAACACGAATTAATTTCAGAAAGTCCAGTCTTAGTGTAATAAATCAAAAAACTCAGATCCACTTTAAAAACCCTGAAACTATGGTAAGAGTCGAAATAATAAAATAAACACACTATCTATTTAGCCAAAATTGCCAAAAATTTCAATATTTAACTTAAGTTTTGCATAATCTCAAGCTCGTGTTTTGATGACAAGACCACTCAGATTGCAAATAATCTCCCCTTAGCACAAATCCGTTCGTTCTTTCCAAAAATCTAATTTGTGAATGACATGTCTTGAAGTAAACTCATTGTGTTAAAGTTTCTGAAAAATAGATATTTTCCAGTAGCTATACAATGTAATTCACTCTCCTAATAATTATGTGAGCATCCTATAGCAAGAAAATGAGAACATAGAGTAAGCTTTTGCTTACCAAAACATTTAGCTTGATGGTGTAGACAATATTATAACTTAAGCATTATTATATACGGATTTTCCTTCTGGAAAGACTGTTTTAGAAACAACTTCAGTTTTTCATTTGAAATAATAATTCGAACTTTCTTTTGGTTTTTATGTGTCTGTAACGCTGATTAAAGCTAACCTGTACTATACAACATTTTGCTGCGACACCTCGAAAGATTACGGATTACTTTAGTTCTTTGTAGTTGAAAGCTGTTTTTAACTACTAAGACATTACATTAATAAAGCACGTTTTAGTTAGAATGAATACAAATTTAATAAAACACAAACATCTCAATGAATAAAACTGAAACGCGACAAAATTCTTGAATAAAATTTTACCAAAATGACAGCATTTGAAAGGTCCATATTGGACACAACTATAAAAAGAAATTTGAACACAGTGCCGAAAAGTCGTCTAAGCGAAAAAATAAAATTTAAGCATTTAAGCTTATAAAAATTAATACTGGCTCTTGTTAGCAAACAGAAGCATATATACTTCAAATTCAAAGTTATACATATATGTAGTCTCAGTCTCAATCGCGTTTAACGAAATAAGTTTTAATCCAAAGCGTTAAACCGTTTAAAGCTATACAATTTTTATCATTCTTATCAAAATTTGTATGGTACATAGCGCAATATAGTCAAAAGGTCACTATCAAAAAAAATTTTTTGGCTTATTTACATTAGCTATGTAATCATATTCAGTGTTGAGGATGGTCTATCTTGCGGCAATCACATTGCTTAGAAAACTAACGACATAAAGCGATACTGAGACAGCAGCTATGAAAGCTCATAAAATTATTATAGCAAAAATGTAAACTGTTAAAGTCAAAGAATTACAAAGATCTGCCAATTTTCTGGTAAGCTACTCTGTACATATTACATAAAATTTATGCCTTTGTTTATGTAAGAAAGCAAGATTTATTTTTATAACTACTGAACACCGAAAGAATTTTATTCATCTTATTTTCTTCATTATTAATATATATTAATCAAGATTTCTCTGTTGATTAGTTAAATGCATTAAAATCCGCCTGAGACGCGTATACCAGGCTAGTCACTTGTCAAGTCAGTTCACAATGCTACAACCGGTCGCTGACAGCGGACAAACACCGAGCTTTCCTATGTACGCGGTCACGATTTGGGTCACTTGAACACATAGGCGATTTTCGCGGTCAACTTTTTAAGAGTTATCATTGCAATTATGCTAACTGTTTCCACCCCATGATGACGATACATCGCGTTTGTTGACCGAATATATTCATACACTCATAGGATGCGACCACAATTATTGTAAGATGCAACATGTCATTTCATTAACACACATAAATGTGCGAAATTGTCAGATGGCCTACACAAATTGCGTTTATACATCATGGAGTCCATCTTGTTGCTTGCTAAAATGCTATTAACGATGACATTGTCACGCGAACTTTTCCAGTTTTCAGTTTTTGATTTTCACAAAAGAAACCATAATCCATAGCATAATCCACTAAAGTAGACACACCAATTATTGCCTGGAACAGATAATTCTTTGTCCATAACAACTCATTCCAAGTCCAGGAATTAGCATACAGGTGGCAGTTTTTAAAGGTAAATTAATCCATGCTACCGTCGATGTATCACGTCACAATATTACAATATGACTTATTACGGTTCTACACTTAAATCAATAAGGCTTGACGATGTGAAAAATTGTGAATTTTTTCTCAAACAGAACAATATTTTAATCAATTGATATACAAATCCAAGTTTGATTTGATTTCTAGCTCAGACACACAAAATAATGTGTACTATATTATCTAAAACTTGGGTAAACAGGTATCTCGATTAACAATTTAAAACAAATTTTTAAGTAGAAATTTTATATGAAGGTATACAAAAATTCCATGTTGTAAACGTCTCTTCTAATTGAAACTTGAAGTTTCCTTGCAAGAGGATATCTTTGTTTTATTTTTTGTTTTAGTTTTTTTAATATATTTATATAAAATTGTGTTATCGGTAGCTCGTACTTTTAATAGTAGTTAGCTAGCAGTTTAACGAAGAGCTGACGGGGCGGCCGACAACTGTATAATGTTTTTTTTTTCATTTGGCCGGGCTTTGGCAGACAAGATCTTGGCATTCCTGATGTTTGGCGGCACCACGATGAATATAACATTTAGCTTAGTAACGAAACTGACTTTGACACGGAAAGAACCACAGTTGCGACTTGTTGATTTGAAATGTTATTAATTTTAATACAAACAATTTTGACCAGGAAAATAAGATAGATAACGTAGACAATGATTACTTGAACGTTTCCGTGACACCGTGTATGATTAACAATGTAAGGGACCAAACAAAAATGACTTCAAGAGTCCTCCTACGACGTTGTGAAAGCCCCCAGTTTTAGATTTTGAAATACAGAATAGATGTAGCTTATATTGGCTGCACGGCTTGCCTTGGTTAGAGCGGGCTAAATTAGCGCATACCATAAATCAATATATACTGATATTTTTAAAAAATCATCGTACTATTTTTTTAAACAAATTAATTAGACAGGGACCTTTTTACATTAATTCCTTCCTCCCAAAAATAGTAAAGCCTAGCCAAACAAGTTACGGTAACGGAAATTCCCAGTCGTCTGTTCAACAAACACATTACTAAAGCAAAAGATAAAAAGGCAGTCGTTATTATTTCCGTTTCATATTTGAATTAACATCAAATATTAATTAAATCCAGCCTATTACACAGTTACACTTGTGTACACCTTACGGCATTACGGTTCATTTGTGTGGGTATGATATAAGTTTAAAGATTCAATGCACTCATGCTTTACATGCTAACATGTTACGTAATGCGGAACTCATTGATGGAATTCTGAAAAATATGTTATGTTGTGAAGAATGATTATTCGCTTTGTTATTTTAGTGTTTGTGTCCCGAGTAGTATCGTTGTTTTAAACTTAGGCCCTGTTTCTTCAGGCAATTCTTCATCTCTGATATCTATTGCATGTCCGCAACGGAAACCGTCAGCGCAACAAGAGTCCACTCTGTCTTCATCGACTGATTGCTTGGACGCTTTATTTATATCAACATTTCGCACATATTTTAAGTTGTTATTTGGCATCGTTTGTTCGATGAATTGTGATGATTTCTCTGGCACGTGGTATTTGTAAAGGCGCCAATTTGGTATTTTGTCAGCAACCCGTATCGATGCATTTGTGTGAGGAAGCGATGGACATTTGGTGTTGAAAAAGATATCTTTACTTGGTTGTGGACACTAAAAACAAAAATATTTCAGAATATACAAAATGAACAAATTTCTTCAACAAGAACAAAATGAGACAGTTTGATATTGTAGTTAGAAATTTAACTTAATTTTAACTGAGACTATTGTATAACGCTTTGCACTTTAATAAATGTGCAAGATCACACATACAGTTAATCGTTCAATAATTTGTAGCGATAAAATCAAATTCTACAAATTTTGCATCAGTGTACATATTTAAGTAATTATTCATTTGCCTTGGTCTTAACTTCAATTGAGAATATTGAGTGACTCTTTGCACTTTCACAAATGTCCTAATTCATCACATACATAGGGGAGTGATATGATTTTTCCGTGGTGAAATTAAATTTTGCATTCCCATGGTTGCCTTAGGATGTGTTGCTAGACAATAACTTTGAGAGCGAAATCGTAATGGTAACGAAAACATTATTAAGAAACTCGAAAATTGACAGTAAACGGTTGTAAGCGTCAATATATATTGTGTGGGGAGTAATTGCAAAACAATGTAAGTAATTCGGCATGTTTTGCATTAAAACTCATGGTGTATAGCAGGAATGGAACCCAAGCAATGTAAGTAATTCGGCATGTTTTGCCTTAAAACTCATGGTATATAGCCAGGGTGAAACCCAAGCAATGTAAGTAATTCGGAATGTTTTTGTGTAAAACCCATGGGTATAGCCAGGGTGAAACCCAAGCAATGTAAGTAATTCGGAATGTTTTGCGTTAAAACCCATTGGGTATAGGCAGGGTGAAACCCAAACAGTGTAAGTAATTCGGCATGTTTTGCGTTAAAACTCATGCTATATAGCCAGGGTGAAACCCAAGGAATGTAAGTAATTCGGAATGTTTTGTGTTAAAACGCATGGGTATAGGCAGGGTGAAACCCAAGCAATGTAAGCAATTCGGAATGTTTTGCGTTAAAACCCATGGGGCATAGCCAAGGTGACTCTCAAGCAATGTTAGTAATTCGGCAAGTAAAATTTCATCAAATAGTTTTTTCAGGGAAATACATTTAACAAAGAAGAAACAAACCCTTCCATTTAATGTTAGTTAAGACAAATTAAACGTTGATCAAAAAATTAGACTTAATATCACCTTAATATTTTAAACAAAATGAGCCTTTTCGCGGTTTAATCGTTTTTAAAAATATTTCAGTGTTTTGTGACGTAGTTTCAGCAATTTTTGAGAACAAATGCAGTTTCTAAATTCATTGCTGGGGGTTTAGGTACCAATGTGATATTGTAATAATCGAGAATCACGAACAAATTACAAAACAACAATTGTGTAAATAAGCATACACACTCATATGGGGTGCTACTTCCGAGGTCCGCCCACCACAGGGCCAGGCTCCCCGTGACAGGTCACCCGACTCCCAGTAATCGTCGATCGCCCAAAGCGTTGCACCCCTTCCTACTGTTCCGACGACCGCTCGGACCCTCTGTCAGGCCTCCCGGGGGGATCCGGCTAGCCCATGTGACCTTAGAGCTTGAACATGCACGGTAAGTAAGTGTTATATCCGTTGCGGAGCCTTCATGAAATTAGTTGCATTTCTCTTTGCTGACTAAACTTAAAGCTGCAATTATTACTGTAACGTATCTAAAATATACATATCCGTAAGATATTTTTATTGCCGTTGGGCATTTATGTATTAATTTTGGTAAATACCCGTTTTGGCATTAAACTACTAGCTTCACAGAGTACAAAGATAACTCGTTTGTAATCAAGTTTTGCGCAAAGTATATATAATTTATCTCAGTGTTTCCATTTAAGCACTTTTGGCTATGTGTAAGATCAAAAATGTCTCCCTGACTTTCTAAATAGGGTTTTTTTCTATTGAATCTCAAAATACCATAACTTCATTATCATCATACAAGTGGCAGTTTTTCTACACTGTTATTAGGTTCTTACAACCATTTGTCTTTCTTTTTGCTTTTTTGTTTATTTTGGTTGGTCCTATTTTGACGATAGTTGGGAACCGCCGATCCCGGTGCTTCTGTATAAAGATTAGTTACTTAACAAGTATTGACAAGCGACGGTCATATTTTGTGTTCAACTAACTTGCAGAGACAGTTCATCAACCAGCATGTAACCAACATGGATATTTCGATCCAAAATGTAGTTCATATCAAAATCGTCATCGTCTTCGCCAAACGGAACCCTAAAACTCGAAAAATGTCATCAAAATACTATTACTTAATCAATCGCAATCTAGGAACAGATACAGCCTTATGGTTTCTTTTTATAAGAATACTATCACGTGGTTAACTTAAAGACTATAATTTTACTCATGAAGTACGTACAGATGTGACCACATGGCATCAAATACATTACTTTAAGAGTTTTTAAGATAGAGCTTTGCAGATTTTTGAGCAAATGTTTTGGTAAAATGATTTGGCCAAGCGATGGACCGAAGTCTCGACCCTTAATCTGGACACATGTACGATTGGTATTTTTTACGTTTTGTTATGTGTTTTGACGTTCCTGTTTAATAATACTTTGTTACTTTGTGTTTTCAGTGCCATCACCTACACAAACCTAGTTCAATTCATGGTAAGTGTTTTACAAACCTTCATTAGTTTCATAGATTTTTATAAAAATTACTACAAAACTAAATCGCTATGTCCGTTGGTGGCCATAGTTTCTGGATAAATTTCTGTGTGTCTAAGTAAATCTGATCTGGCGCACCGAAAAACTGCATTTAAAGTAAGCATACTATCAAAATAAATATATATTAAACAATAACCGACTTTAATTAATACATGTCTAAAATCAAAAATCCACAAATATATTAGATGCATCAGTAAAATCGAAAGAAATTTCATCCATAAAAACGTACTGTTCCCTTTCAGAGGTGTTTTACATTCAACCTCGATCAACTGTATTAGGAGTCAACGATTGTTATGTTTACCAGAAAATGGCAATTGGTATTAAACTTTAATCATTGCATAGAATTGTCAAATGGGTAGAAAACAGTCATACTCAACATATTACCCGATAAATTATATACCACTTGGTTCCTGCGTTAGCGATATGCGATGTATGTAACTGCATATATATCCAGACCATTGCAATTAGTATTAAACTCTAATTGTACACGGTTGTCAAATGGTTAGAAAACAGTCATACTCAACATATTACCCGATAAATTATATACCACTTGGTTCCTGCGTTAGCGATGTATGTAACTGAATATATATTCAGACCATCGCAATTGGTATTAAACTATAATTCTATAGAATTATCAAATGGCTAGTAACCAGTCATACTCAACATATTACCCGATAAATTATATAACACTTGGTTCCTTTGTTCGCGATATGCGATGTATGTAACTGCATATATATCCAGACTATTGCAATTAGTATTAAACTCTAATTGTACAGAATTGTCAAATGGTTAGAAAACAGTCATACTCAACATATTACCCGATAAATTATATAACACTTGGTTCCTTCGTTCGCGATATGCGATGTGTGTAACTGCATATATATCCAGATTATTGCAATTAGTATTAAACTCTAATTATACAGAATTGTCAAATGGGTAGAAAACAGTCATGCTCAACATATTACCCGATAAATTATATACCACTTGGTTCCTGCGTTACCGATATGCGATGTATGTAAGTGCATATATATCCAGACCATTGCAATTGGTATTAAACTATAATTCGATAGAATTGTCAAATGGGTAGTAACCAGTCATATTCAACATATTACCCGATAAATTATATACCACTTGGTTCCGCGTTAGCGATATGCGATGTATGTAACTGCATATATAGATTATTGCAATTAGTATTAAACTCTAATTCTATAGAATTGTCAAATGGGTACCAAACATTCATGCTCAACATATTACCCTATAAATTATATACCACTTGGTTCCTGCGTTCGCGATATGTGTCTGCATATATATTGTTTATTATGTATTTTATCATTATAGCGTGCCAATCTTACAATATGAGGTAGGTCAAAAATGCCTTATCCAGCATTACTGCCCTCAAAATAATTTAAATAATTTTAAAATTAATGTATATCTGTAATCGATCTATAAAGCAGTGCAACAAAAATTTTGGCTTTTATAAATCAAATTTGCATTATTATCCTAACTTCGATACTAATTCGGAATAATACTAAATTTTAAATTAGTGTATATCTGTAATAGATCTATAAAGCAGTGCAACAAAAATTTTGGCTTTTATAAATCAAATTTGCATTATTATCCTAACTTCGACTCTAATTCGGAATAATACTAAATTTTAAATTAGTGTATATCTGTAATAGATCTATAAAGCAGTGCAACAAAAATTTTGGCTTTTATAAATCAAATTTGCATTATTATCCTAACTTCGATACTAATTCGGAATAATACTAAATTTTAAATTAATGTATATCTGTAATAGATCTATAAAGCAGTGCAACAAAAATCTTGGCTTTTATAAATCAAATTTGCATTATTATCCTAACTTCGATTCTAATTCGGAATAATACTAAATTTTAAATTAGTGTATATCTGTAATAGATCTATAAAGCAGTGCAACAAAAATTTTGGCTTTTATAAATCAAATTTGCATTATTATCCTAACTTCGATACTAATTCAGAATAATACTAAATTTTAAATTAATGTACATCTGTAATAGATCTATAAAGCAGTGCAACAAAAATTTTGGCTTTTATAAATCAAATTTGCATTATCCTAACTTCGATGCTAATTCGGAATAATACTAACTTTTAAATTAATGTATATCTGCAATCGATCTATAAAGCAGTGCAACAAAAACACCGACCTTCGAATGACTTATATCTTGTAAATAGAAAATGTTTTTATTGAAAATTTTGATATCTAGCATCTTTGCGCTGTTTGATTAGTTTTAAGAGTTTCTTTTTGATAGCCAAATAATTGTTTTAGAATCAACTAAATGTTTCTTAATATTGCAGAAATTTATATCTAAATATTGCATTCCACGATGTGTAAATCTTATGGAAATGAAAAAAAAACGAAACTAATTTTATTTTGACGACTTGCTGACTTTTGTAAAAAAGGGAGCGTTTCTAAATATTAACTAAATACAATATTTAGTACGACTGACGCTAAAAGCGTAGGAACAGGTGCATTTATCACTTATTGTAATTCATATTCAGTGTCACTATGTGATTGAAATAGGGCTTATTTTGTGGGCAAACAATTATCTATAAGACTGTATACAATGTTCGGGACGTGAATCTCTCAGAATATAGGATTTTGACCAAATTGATTTTAAAACGGCATCATGATGTACAAACTATATGAAAACGGCAATATCTGCGAAACCGGTCGTGCTATACTGGTTTTTTGGTGTCATTTTGTATGTATTTGGAAATCGAGTTCTTGAGAGTTGGGCAAAACTAGTTTTGAGATGCGCCAAAGAGTTTCAAAATACAAGAAAAGGGCAACATCTTCGCATTAATTCGCGCTAAATGGATGTTTCTTACCTCATTTTGTAGAGCAGCTTATCCTCTATATATCATCAAATCTATGTTATTTAAGCTGGAGCGCTGGATTAACATCAGGTTTTGAATGCTATAAGACACAAAATACACGAAAACGGCAATTAAATAAAATATAGGTTTTATTGGTTTCAGTTTGTAGAGAAAATTGTCCTCTATGTATTTGCACATTGTAGCTCCATAAATGCGCAATAAACCGATATATCTCATTAACAGTTCAAGCTAGATGGCTAATATTCGGCTCACTTTGTAAATTGATGATCAATATCAATCCTGGTTGTGTCTGGCTAAATTACATATTCAGCATTCATAATTCATACCTTCGCGATAAGAAAAGCTACTAGCAACTAGAGATCTTAAAGTTGTTGATTTTGTAACTTAGTGACCGATTCGTTTAAAATTTTGTTTATTAGGAGTCAAAACTTTAAGTTGGCATTCGTTTAACTTAGCCTCTTAAAACTGTTACCGTTATTTAAGATAGCATCGTATTTTTGTTGTACTGTTACTTTAACATGCTCTTTTTCGTGAAGACAAAGATTTGGAACAGCCTGAACGAGACTTCGGAAACACTAAAGCTTAATTTTTAAATTCTAACACAAAGTTAAATTATAAAAGTTTCTAATATAAAACTCTTCTCGCCATATGCACTCAACTAAAGCGCAACTTGCACATCTACATACTAAAAACGTCTAACTTTACTGGTATTTAGAAAAATCTGACTTTCATAAAATTCTTTCCTGTAAGACTAAACCTTCGTTTTTTGTGCGTTGTTCATACCAGTACTCTTCCGCAACTTTTAGCCGACCTACGTTGAAAATAAATTCCATCACTCTCACCAGTGGAAACAGTAAGTCTAATTGTTTGTAAAAATAGTGTAGTATAGAGTATTAAAAAATCTGTCTTTCACAATTGAGAATTCGTTCCTATAAAACCAAACTTTCGTTTTTGTGCGTTGTTCATACCTATACTCTTCGGCAACTTTTAGCCAACCTACGTAGAAGATAAATTCCATTACTGTCACCAGTGGAAACGGTAAGTCTATTGGTTTATCGCTGTTTTTTGGCGATTCGAGACATTGTCGGCCAATCAAACAGAGAAAAAAGTATCTGAAATTAACAAATAATCCTATTTATAGCTTAATTATCCGTTGAAAATGACACATATAAGTCATATGGATCGATAGGTGTAGGGTTTATCCTAAGGATCGGCCTCCTAAGCAATATTTACCTCCCACAAGCTATATTTCCGCTACTTCTGCCTACGGTGCGCGGAAAATTTCATAAAGAGAAGTAAAAATTGGGGTAATCGGTAACACTTGGGTAACATTTTTAAAAACAAAATGTCAGGGGGTCTACACCCGAACCTCGACGAACTTTCCTCTCCGACGACCTCCTACCGCCGCCCATCTAATTCCCTACGCTGACGGAACGTTGACATCTATGATATAAATGCTTCCAGCAAGATGCATCTCCTGTAGGCATCTATCGTAACAAGACGACGGTTATATTTCCCTTGCTTATAAACAGCTCTATGTGCAAAACACCGTTTGAAATCAAAATCCATAAAATAGTTGTTATATAACTATCGACAGACCTCTTTTGCACAGACAAAAATTTGCAAAGAAGTATTTCAGGTAAGTTCAGGTAAATTTTAGTCTTTATAATATATAATTATAATTTGATAGTTCTTATTTTAGCTAATGAACCCGGTGTAGTTTTAATCGTTAAAATTTTCAAGCCCCGCAACACCCGCTGTAGTTTTAATCGTTGGAAGTTTTCTAGCGAAAATATGTCGGGATCAAAATACAGCAATTACTAATGTGATTTTATCACCAAAATAAACCTAAAACGAAGACTAATCAAACCAAGAGTTCATAAAGGCAATTTACTAGAAGAACATGACACTCAGTCATACTTATGTAATATGTCTTGTCCGATGATGATGTCGTGTTTTCGGCTTAACCCACTCCTCCCAAGGATTCCAGTAGGGGTATTAGCTACATCCTCCAAAGTTGCTTGGAGGTTAGCAACAAAACAGTTAACAAATGAGCGTAAAGCAGTATTAGGAGCAAGCGGTGATTTTAATCATGCTGTACCACAGAACCGAGCACAGAATCTTGGGAGTAGCTGATGCCCACCGCAGAACCTTAAGGATAGCCCTCTCAAATACTTGAGGAGAGGTAAAGCCGAAAAACCACCACATCATCGGATAATTCGGATACATTAGTATTTGATTGTTAAAAGTTGGGATAACACCAATATTATCCTTACTGGAAAGTTAGAAATTTAATTCATTTAAAATACAATTCGATAAGCGAATCAAACAATGAATAGCTGGTAAATTGAACGTTAAAAGTAGATTGAATAAATGTATTATTTTTATAACTATGCAAAACTGATGTTTACTGTCTTTCTGACGCGGGTGCGTTTCTTTGTTCAAACACAGGATCTGAAAACGAGCGACAACACATGACTCTTACAAAATGATAGTGCTAATCTTAAACACTGTTTATAGAAAACAAAATTACAGAGCTAGAAATATAGAGTTATACAGCGAATTAATTTTTACGTCAAAGTTTTTGTTCGCTTTTTCTGGGGAACGTCGTACCTAAAATGTGAAGATAACATTCTCATAAACGTTGATATATTATTAGGAAAAATGATTAGTGAATACACAATATTAATTAACAGCTAAATTAATCGTTTCTGCAGCTTACAGGCTAATTTTAATTTAATCTCAAGTTTTTAATTGCCTTCGATGACACGTCACTAACACTGACCTTTCTGCAACAATTTTATTTCTCTCATACATTGCCAACCATTATGAATAAGCGTTCGGAGGTAAAACACCAAACTTGGCTGATCTGTGTGCGTGCAACACATTCTGGTGCTATACACTGATGATGAATTTCAACGCAGTGCCAGACCACTAAACACCGCGCTTCTCATTCGCTATTTATAGTCGCCGCAAAAATACTACACAAATAATGCAGTTCAAGACATTTTGCAGTAAAACATATTGACTAATTCACAGAACATAGACCAGTAAGCCATAAACCAATAGACTATTCATAAGTACTTAAGTGATCTGGAATGACATATGTTATATACAGAATTAACAATGACGTGAACTTTAACATTAACCACACCTAATCTTACCCATAAGTTGCAAATGTCGCAACCTGCGTATATCGCAACGGTGCATTCACCCAGTCGTATATTGTGAGCATACCATTGGCGCTTCGGAATGAGTACAATTCATCCAGCAATTGCTATAATCCAGATAAAAAGACGGCCATTGTCTGTGGCTTATATACACTAATTTATCATCTCAAATGAATCCCTAATTTATAATTCCTAGTGGCAGTGTAACTTCATCTTCTTTGTTATGTTCAATAGTGAACTACACTAAAGGATATAACAATCAATAGCTTTCTGTTAATCTGGAAATGTCGTGTAAACATAGTCAATTAAATTAACCTCAATATAAACAACATTTAATTTGTGGTAAGGTACATTTTCATGAAGGGCATACTTAAAAATTACACACCTAAGGTAAAAACAGGTCATCATTGTATGGCATTGTGTACGTTGCCAAAGAAGGACATGGCTTAGTGACTCGTCATCCTCAGCTGGTGAAATATTATAAGCTAAAAACCTTCTAACTGCTTAATTTCACCCATTGATATTAAAAATATACAGCTAACTCGTTAAACTAACTAAAGTTAACGTTAACACAAAACACAACAATAAACTCATTTATGCTTAACTGACGTAAAACCAAGTTACTAAATGCAAATGACAATATAATATAGTCAGAAAGGAAAGGTACTCAAAAATATGCCTTGGGAAACATTTTTATTCATAGTCTAACAATGACGGTAGTAGGTGATTACAATACAATCAGGTCAGGTTCAAACCTTTGTGACCCGAACGTATGCGACGTCAATTAACCAACTCTTCATAAAAAATCGTCTATACTTATGGAATAACTACTGGCATATAACCACCCGAATAGTGCATAATTATGTTTGCCTGCTTGCGAGAAAACATTCAAAAAACGAGTAGGAACCTTGCATAATAATTAACAGTATCACAGCTGAAGTACCTGGAATCCGTGATCGGATATCATTAAATTTTGACGACATTCCACCAATAAATTAACAATCCACGAAATTGGCACAAACCATCTGCCGTACATTGACGTGGTGTCCTGCAATATGAACTATGCGAATATTGTTACAAATGAAATAGCATGTGAGCAAAGCTGACTAATGTAAAACTAGGTGCTTCGCGGGGACCGTTAGATTTTCACAGTTTAAGAAACTTTTCGCAAGGTGTTATATTTGTAACAATTGTTTATTTTAACTATTACACAATGTACCTATGATGTTAGTGCACCGATTACGCAATTTCATTGATGTTGTCCGCATTGAGTTAAACCATTTCCAAAGCACAAAATTAATCTTTTTTCCTTTTTTATTATAAAAGATATATATATTAAATATATTGTGTTTATTTTTTTACATTACTATGTATTTCAGTATTTCCACAGCTAAGTTATTTATTACTGCCTTACCACTGAAGACTCTGCCTGGCATTTTCGGTCCACATGATACGACGCGAATATTTCTGGTTCTTTCAACGTTCTAAATTTCGGCCTCTGCTATGCTTAATTTACTTTGAAATTCTTTTCATACGTGAAACATTATTAAAAAATGGAAAATATATTTCTGTAAAACCCTGTTTCAAATTTAACTATTTGGTA
>JASANE010011246.1:0-54608 GCA_030248225.1 Trileptium ribeirensis
ATTGGGAGTCTAGAAATTATCCCTCGCCTCAACTGCCGGTTCTTGCACAGCTATATCTAAAAGCCCTTTTACGGAGTACTACGAATAGCTGAAATCAAAGAACTCCGCGGGGAGGACGACTGGGGTTTTAATCACAACTGGCTGCGGTGCAAAAATCGTAGTCGTCATTACACCATCGTGCAGCAATCGTTATTGACGTTACACTAGGCGTGCTTTTTTCAACATTGTTGTTACAAGCCTTGTAACGTCAATCGCAATGCTCGCTGCAGGTGTCGTTAGAAAATGCCAACTGTTGCACGAAGCTTGTGGCGAGAAATATGATTGAAGTTACAATGTAGCGACAACCGCAGTGTAACGAACACAGCGGTTCTTTGCGTAACCGTGTGCAATAGGTGCACGCAACTTAATGTGAACGACGCATAATGAGACCAGTTTCGTGGAGATCCGACCCGGATCCACGGACTTATGAGCCAATAAGTATATATGTAAGCAAATAAGAACACAATTAATTAAATAACTTAATGAATGTTAATCACAAAATATGTATACGACATCGTTATGATCCCTTAATCCGAGGCTTTAATTTAAGCCCGGACCGGTCCCGCTGTACGCTAGATACCCTCTCCCATGAAAAACATGGAATAACGCCGCGACCGGCGTGTCACCCCTCATTGGATTCCCCTTGCCGAGAACGGCATAGCATACATTTTACTTCCGCTCCTAAAGGTTACATTGGCCGTTTTTTCAATTTGTGTCAATGTTCGCAAAAAACTTTTTGCGCGCCTTCCGGTATACGGAGTAAGTATGGCTAGGAGAGGATCTAACACTCACGAGATAAAGTGCCCTAGGGCTACTGGTCTATGGTATTGGAGGTAAATTAAGATTATTGCGTAAGCTATGACGCTGGGTTGCTTGTAATGCAATACTCATAAACTGTAGAATATGTTATCGTTCTAAACAGTAGTTAAATTCGAAACTAAAAATTAGCTCTGCCGTTTCATTCATTCTGTAAAAATCCGTCAACGTGTTAAAGTGACATCGAGCTAATTTTGGCATCATTTATTGTGTGCAATTCGATGGGAGTTTTCGTCAAAACAACACCATCGAGACGGTAAGATTCAGCTGAAATGTGAATGCAGATTGGTTTCAAATCTAGGCACTATCCTGCAGGTTAGTCCTTTACGATATTTTCTAATGCGATTGCAGCTTTCGATATATTAAATTGTTATATATCGACTTTCAGCTTATGCAGTAAATTATCTTTTGGCGTAACGGCGGGTTCATAGCGCCGAGGCTGCAAGTTACTAAAAGATTCTTTATATATATCTATACCGGTTTTACAAGAAGAAAACACTCTAAATGTAGCCTTTAGATTGCAATACCTACAATGTGGAAGTGAGAATTTTGGCTCGAGCCCGAATGGAGCCGGCATCAATTTATTTCGAGCCGAGCCTAAACTTTCAACCTCCGAGCCGACCATGTCTCAAGTCGAACCGACCTTCGTCAAAAAAGTTCGAGCCGGCTCTAATCCTACACAGCGCGATATACATATGGATAAGTTTTGCCCGTACAGCACCCGCATGGAAGAACGCTGTTATCGCAAAAAAAGCAAATCTGTCTATCCACCTATGACAACATCAAACTTTATTTTTATCAGTAATTTCGTTGCATTTTGGCAAAATGTATCTATGTAAATCCCAATTTTGATGAAAACAGTTTTAGCGCTGGTTTCTGTGTATAGCATTAATACGTCATTAAATCTACTATACGTATGGCCTACATGGGAAAAAGTTCTATTACAGTATCCGAGACGATAGTCTGTCTGTTTGTTGACTATCTAGTCATGACATTGACTCATCGACTGAGAAAAATCTTGGCTCAGTGTGAACCCATTTTGACTGAATATGAGTTACAGTGGTTCACCCGGAGTATATATTGTATGATTGAATTTGTCTCGGGAAAAGACTGCTCATTTTAGTCAAATTTAACTCAGCCCTTTTACAGTGTGCATACAATCTGCCACTTTGACAATGTGATGATAGTTGATATTACGGCGACTGCATCAATATTTGGATACTGTCACTCCAGGCACATGAGTTAGTAGACGTCTCATGCCAGCTTCACCAATTTGTAGAAACTGCCGGGACAATTGCATCAATTTGGAGATGATGTCGTGACTATATGTATTATCAGCGAAGAACTCTAGTCCCAGCATTAGAAATTTGCTGCTCTGAAGCATTACAGCTTCCAAAGAGTATGTAGTGGACGTGGATGTACGTAAACAATCAGTGTGAATCTTGCGTTACTGTGCCGCACCGTGCGCCGGCGTGTTTCCATATTAGTCGTAGATTCATTGACGGCACATAGATTCGCGTTACAGCGTATGGGAGCACATTTTACGACCCGGTTCAAAAAGTATAAGACTACATTTATTCGGTAAAAATTCGATTTTTTGGGTTGCAATCGAAGGTTTTCTCGATAATTTTCTCGTCGCTAATCCGCTAAAGGTTTCGTGGCCCACTGTTTGCGTGCACGGCCAGCGTAAAACGCACCATCATGATAAAAACTTAGAATGACCACTCAATCGGCTGCCTTAAGCGGTTTTACGAAGCGAGCGAAATAAGGCACACGCAATCAAAAATCACAATGCATGGCCATGTTACAGAATGCACTCCAATCTTCTTCGTTGTCGGTTTGGTAACAGAGCGCATGAGTAGGTTGATGTAGTAGGTACATGTCACAATCTATATTTTATTTCTATGTGACGCTTAACCTTGCCTGCAACAAAACATAGCATACGCTTAATTTATGTTTGAATGCAAGACTTACAAAATCGAAATCTTCTTTTTGCTAAATTAATGTCTGGTATTATCTAAGATAAATCCAATGGTAAAGGTGTGGAGTATTATAATCAGACATTCCTTGATGACTTGTAGATTCGTCTAGAGTAGTCATCTTGCACGTTTGTCTCTATAATCTAGACGCTCAATTTCATTTTAATGATGGCTCCACATTTATACTAGTTTTACTTCAGATTTTATGATTTTTTAAAGTATTTGTGCTGTACAGTATGATCGAGTTCCTCATCCCTACAGGTTATGATACAGTCACATTCAATGTTACGAACAAACAATGATGATTACAGTGACATATATATATAGTGTGTTTGCAATTGCTTTCCAATCTAACATTGTTGCTATGATCGGACCCTCCCAGGACCACGGACATTGTCGTCAAAAGCTAAAAACATTGCCCAACATAATCGAACATTATTTTGAGGCTGAATAACATGGGTGTGGTGTGATATTTGCGTTCCATGAATATTGGTCGAGTCTTCGGTCAGTACTGAAAAAACTGAATGTGGTAGCACGTGTGTTTGCCAACGCCCGCGACATACCGCAGTCACCAAATCTGATAACCGGAAGACTGTTACACTCTTCAGTGAATCTATTATCGGCTCGCGGTATCTGACATCTGACTTTACTGACCAACTGTAGCATTCGCTGTCGGCCTTACTGTTCTTAACCATTTTGTAGCATTAGGTTCCACTGATCATATAAAGTACTGTGCAATTTAGTGCAAACATTAATAGCCTCAAACAACGAACTAGGTAGTCACATAATGTTAGATTACATCCATTCGTACTTCCACGTTCCCCAAATCCAATTTTCAACCACGAGCTTTTCGAGCAGAACGGAGACAAATATGTAACCGAAAATTGAAAGTTTGGAGAAGAGCCTAGCTGAATACCATATCGGCTCGTGGCGAGCCAACCCGGATTAAATTTGCGCTAGGGACGCACCTGAAAAATTCAGTCCATTTTCACCTCGACTTATGTGACATAGCATAAATTGAACTTATCAGCTGCTTAACGACGCATATAAATTATTAACCCTTTAATTCCCGAGCTAATTTTGTATTGTACAACGTTTGACAATCTCATGCCGGCACAACGGTTAGAACCGGCAGAATGTCGTATGCAAACCACTAAGCTATCTGGAACCTCCTCCAAAGCGAGGGAATGACAACGCGCGTGCAAACATACGGAAATCGACATAATACTTAGTTTGCTCGACACGTTGATTCCAACATGATGTCCAGTATGTGCTGATGTCAATTGTCAAGGCGTGAAAGGTATAATTGTGCATCGCACAACACGCGTCTATCGAGCAGGTGATTTCAAAATACTGTTTTGTGCCATATATGGTGTTAAAAGTTTTTGTATTAATATTAAGATGCTGCAAAATTTATATTTTGTTTCAAAATCCTTAGGAAGAAATAAGTACACCAAGTTGGAGCCTTAGCGGTCATTTTGTGTTTTCGACAGCGGTATGTTTATCTGAGAACATGGGTCATTATAAACTTGACCGGAACGCCGTTATATTTCTCTCCTTATATCATAGATGTCGCCAGGTTAGTAGAGTGGTAACCCCAAAAAAGGTGTCTGTAGCATCCCACTACGCGGTGAGCGGTAGTTATGATAAATTATCGCAAAATGGCAAAATGTTTCGGAAAAAGTGTTTTAGTTCCTAGAAATTTTACAAATGTACTCCCCGCGGGGACCTCCCTGCCCCCTCCGCGAGACCATTTGCCACCTCCCTTAAGGCGTTATATAAGTTGAGGAAGTATATTGTAACAGCCCGATTTTTATTGAAAGCGATAAAACGCTTGAAACGCTTGCAAATTTGTAGGGAACGGAGGGAATGGACGGCCGGACACCGGTGGACTGTGACCTCCCTATGAATTGATATAATTGAGTAATATTGTATTGATTATGAAAATAAACAATTGTATTCATTTGTGCTATACTCGTAAGGTCACACTCCACCACCGGAAGGTGCACGGGATGATTTTGGCACCAAATATGAAAGACAGGGACAACTATTAGGGGTGCCCGGTCGATCCTCGTGAACCAAAACTTCTGGGATAATGTGTGCATAAAATGATGTATATTGTACTATACTTGTTGTGCAGGACGGGTGTGCGTTCGGAGCGGCCAGGGGCTAACTGATAACACATGAATTTTTGGGTCTACAAAAATGGTTATCCTGAGCCGGATCCCAGCGCACACGCCGCAGGAGTACTGGTAATAAATTCGTTGTATTTATAGAATGTACTAGGTAGTTCTGTATGGATATAGTATAAAGGAGCAGGGATTGTCAGGCCACACGTCTAGCGCTTCTTGTGTACGGACTGGTCATGATTAAATAGTAAAGTTCTCAGCCCGAAGAGGACGGAATTTGGTAAAATTTTCATAAGGTGCGATTTTAGGGTGCAACACTAAAAGCTCAATTTTCAGTTTTTCCACCAATTTTAGGGGAACGGGGTTGGCTAAACCTTATAAAGGACTCTTTGGGGGTGCCAAATTGTCCCGGTGGGTCAAAGGATTTGGGTCCACTAAATACTTACGTATCTCCGAATAGGCGCTTAAGCCTCAAATCTTCTAGGTCCCAAAGGGCACTTAAAATAATCAAAAGTCCCCGATTTTTGGAGCCCGTGACACTTATCGGGTCCCACCTTAACCGTTTACTGGAAAACCGGGGCCGCCCACCCCCTCGGGTCCGCTCAGGATCCCCTGAACTCAAACGGGACACCAAAACGTGGGATATTTTTCTCCTAGAACGGCCTCTAACAGGCCCCTTATAAGAGATACATTGAATTTTAAATTTTTATCAGCAGCCGGCCTGCCAGGGCATGATTCTGGTCCTGCCCCCGGCGAAAATGTGCCGATGTCCCTATGAGAAACCAGCGCCCTGAGCGCCGGTATATCTTTCTCCCAAAGTTTTGCCGCACCGACCAGCGGACGGTTTTGTCTCGCTTGGCAGGCTTCGGCCACTGCTCAGCTTACAGCAGTGGTCATATAGCGAAAATTTTATGTTGTTATTGTAGCATCGATGGCTCGCCAAGGCCGGCATGTTGTAGGGGGCCCAACTTTGTCGGTTATGTACATACAATTAGACGTTCGCCGCTTTGTACCATTTCCTGTTATATTGTTTGTAGCTTATTGTGCGCCGTTGTGTTGGTTATAAGTTGTTTGCCAGATAGAGTTTTGTAGAGATTTTGAATTGCCAACGTTGGCCATCTGTAGAGCTGGTACGAGGGCAGCCGAAAAAGGGGGGTAAGCCGCAGTATAAAAGAAGACTGTGAATTTTGACGACGGGACCAGTCGAGCGGTTTAATCACAAAATTTGACGTGTTTTGCTGGCGGTTGTCGCCGTAGTTTTCTTTGTTCTTTCGCTTTTCCTTTGCTTCTCTTTCGCTTCTTGCCCGGGTGGACTCTTCGGTATGCAGACGTGCGGAAGAGCTCTACCCGAGGCCTTTCAATATGAGAGTTTTCGTAGTTATGTTTCAACCAAGGGACGGCCCTTGCGGGCGCTGGGGCGTCTGATGGATGCCCCGGGCCCCCGCAAGCGTCACGCCCGCGCACGAAAATTTAGGGCTATACCAACTGCGAATAAATTCAAACTAAAGGATGTCCCCGTGCTCGACTGGTTCCCCACCCCTGGGTTGTGTTCGTTATGAGCGACCCAGTGGTGCATTGCTCAGGAGTGCTCAGTTTATTGTTAATTTTGGCTTAGGAGTTGTCGTCATTGGTGCGGACGATTGAAATTTTCAAGGTGGTTTCAGAAGTTTCTCAGTGCTGACAGTTAAGGATTTGGAACTAATTTTGGGTAACGAAAATTTTGGGGTGTGCATTGCCCGGGTGGACTCTTCGACCTGCAGACGCGTGGTAGAGGCCCGCACGAGGCTTTTCGCATGCTTTGAGTTTTGCTTAGGCATAGGACAGAAGGGCAACTCTTGCGGGTGCTGGGGCGTCGGATGTATGCCTCGTGCTGCCGTAAGCGTCCTGCCGCGCCACTAGAATCGGAAAACAGAGTTCTAACAATTTTGAGGAACGGAAAAAAGAGAAAGGGTTAAGCTGTCGAGGCGGTAACAAATTTCGGTGATTCGGCACGAATAATCAGATCGAGGACCGTCGCACGAGTGGGAAAACAAGTGTGCGAGAGAGTAGATGTGATCTTTTGTCGGCGGCACCGGTTTGGAGAAAACTTAGGTGAACAGTTTAAAACACTGAAATTGAAAGATTTTCCACTAATTTGGTTCACGTAGGACTGTTGCCGGGTAAAGACAAATGATCGCGCCTACCAGAAATTTTAGGCTAAGGTTTAGGTAAAAAGCTTCCGGAAGAGGGTTCAGCATTTCTAAGAGAGCCGAAATGGAGCTCACAGGGTACGATTTCGTCATCCCTAGCAGGGGTTGTGGACTAGAAGAATTCGGTATCACGTTCAAAATTTCTCACACAAATATAGGAAAAGCAGGGCCTCGTGTAGGACGAAGTTGGGACCTTTTATATCTCATATGTTGTACATAATTGTAATCGTGTGTGCACCCGAGTGGGTGATGTTCATTACTACGTGTTTAAAACTTTGTGAAAAGAGGGAAAACCCCAAAATAAACGTTCACTGTGTATATTCTTTTCAGGCGAATTGGATTTAATGCAAGATTAGGCACGCTCCCCTCTAAAGAATCACCAAGCGCTTCAAGTCACGGCTAGCCAAAAGTTTACTCAAAAGTCTATGTCGAATTCGACTTGCACATAAGGCATAAGATTTAATCATAAAAATAGAGGGAATGACGGGTCAGCCTTATTACCTGTGAGCAGGCTTAGGGGATAATCCTCCCTCAGGGGGACCTTCATGCCTCTAGACACGTGGGCCATTATAGGGGCCAGGCCGAACACCCTGGTAAACCCGCCGGCAGCCTGCTAAGCTAAGTGGTTCCTTTCGGTCTGACCAGGGTCCACCGGGGAATCGTGTAAGCCGGGGTTGTCCGGGCACCACGGTGAAAATTGAGAGTGGTGCAGCTGGGATCCCTTAGGGCCAGAACTGGTCCTAGCTAGTACATATATATGTCGTACATATACGCTAATAAAATTTATTTTATCTATAATATATATTTGGATAAAAAACTAACTGAGCGTCATAATAATACCTTGACGGTCATGGATATTGTGTTTCATCCTTCAAAGCCCAATTTTTGTGTAACTTGGAGTATTTGACAAACTCCAGCCTTCTCCAGGGTTTGAACCCGGGCTGTAAGGGTGGACGGGGCGCACACACACCACTGAGTTATCTATGGGATGTTGCTCGATTTTCTGGCATACAATATGTATCGAAGAATGCGTTGTTTCCGTTTTGCTAACACTAGGGTAATATATAGTCCTTCAGTCATAGATTTGATATGCACTTGCTTCAAAAATAAAGATGATATAACCTATCATTTCACATAAAATTTTATCTGAATTCTGAACAGTCACGCATATTGAAATTCTGCTTGGGCAGTACTACGTTAGCTTGTTTTATTCTGCTTTTACAGCGATAACGTTCCGCCGTAAATGGTCTAAGGTTATCACTACATTAATAGGCTAATATATAAACGAGCTGACCGCCTAAAGCATTTCGCGGAAATGGTTTTGCTCAATTTCTGTAAAACTCGGTGACGTTTACTTTTTGTTTAGATCAAATCACAATTCTTGCTGTTCGCGCTTGGTAAATATTAGTTTCCAATTATGAGGCTGTCGGGTAAAGCCACCCGCCGTTGTATGCACATCTATATGTTGATTAGGCGCCACTTTAACATTATATTTTCCGAACGTATTCACTAGCAGTAAGAATAATTCTTGACGTGCTAGGCTTTCACCAACACAGCGACGTTTGCCTGCGCCAAATGGTAATACGTTTGTCGCTAACTGAAATGAATTACACAGTAAAAGCATATTCAGATTTTTAGCTCAAGAGACAAATTTGATCAAAATTGACCAAACTTTGAACTTTTCAAGCATTTGAAGAATAAAACAAGGAAATATATGTTGAAAAATTTTTAGTACAATATGTGTATACAAAACTGTAACATCAAATTTTGAAGTTCCGCTATTTTTCTAAATTTTCCGTTTCATATGACATTGAAATTTTGATCAAATTTTGTTTAAAGTTGAGCTCAAACTTTTACTCTGAAAATTTGATCGGTGTACGCAACTTTTAGCAACCTACTGTTGGACACCGAATAATCATCAGTTCGATATATAATTTAGAACCATAACGCTAGTTGCTAGTTAACTTCCTCAAAAAATTACAATTACTACTAAAATTTACTATACCTCGACGGTCAATGTGTTTTGTAACGATGTAAAGGCTTTTATTTGCGTTGCAAATAGAACTCAGAATTTACGTGATGACAATATATATGTTGTTAAAAACGAACAGTTACCCTCTATTTGTGTGCAAACTTCTACTGTAAAGCGGCTTTTGCAATGGCTGTCATTGCCATATCCAACCAAATTTTTGTCTGTGATTTTGCCTGCTATGTCCATAACACCTTTCATTTTGGATCAGTTTACAAGGACATACAGAACTCTCTAACTTTCTGTGAAAATATTGGATGCTGTTATAGGATTCCGCAGGGTACATGGATGTGAATACGTCTTGTAGAAGCCAGATTAACATTTACATTAACGTTCTCAAACTACATTAGCATTCACACCGAATAAAGCGTAACTAATTGTTACTTGCAGAATAGACTAGGCGCTGAAAAAATGTCTATAGAACGACTACCGCGGAAAAAACACGGACAAAGAACATATTTAGAGATGTATAGCTGCTATATGCATGGGCTTAAGAAGAGAAGGTTATGTTCTTGTATCACTTCATGGAAGATTTTGAAGCCTAAAGTAACCGTCGTTATCAACCGATTATTGGGAACTACCGTTCCAGAACCTAGACCTACATTGAACTCGGTGACACGTATAAGTTAACAACATGCTGCCGGACTTGCTGTCGCTGAAATCTAAAAATAGTGATTTTGATTTGAACTAACGCGTTATTCTATCAAGAATTAAATTCCTTGCGCTACTTCTTAATCCATTTCCTCCAGAAGGACATATATATCAAAGTTTTAGTTTGTAACATGAAAATATGCTAATTTTTATTGCAACATATATAACTGCAGGACCGATACCTGGAATGGGTTATTTTATATGCCCCATATAGGAGTATATCCTTGCTTTTATCTCCCCTGCTGTCAAGCAGAAGTTGAACTACCCTACTTTTCAGGCTTATATTTCAAACTCGCATGTTCAACTTAGACCGAAATTTGTTGGTCCACGTCTTTTGGAGAAATATATTTAGTACGTTATAAATACTAATTTAAGGTCTCCACGTATTTTGGACGGTTCTTGGGATTTCGCAACTAAAGGTGCTCTGTATATATTTACGTTTACGTAATCAAGTTAACGACCGGGTAATGTTTTTTCGGCATCTGCCGAACTCTATTGCGTTTACAGGTTAAACAATTGACTTAATGCAGTGTTAGGGAAAATTTTAAAAACATACAGTAAGCTTGCAGCCATACAGTCATTAATCCATATAGGCCAACATGTTTTGTTGTAGTTATAATATATTTTACTACTGTGGCGCTATATTAAAAACTGGATCATGTACGGTTATCTTTTTACAAAGCGATTTAGTGAGCTGTTGATAGATCAAATATTGTTTAGTTATTGGTTCAATAAAGATATTACACGTAATGCGGCGTTCACGTTATAATGTCCCCAACGTTTGGAACCTATGTACCCCACACAGTGTCAGACACACTGTTGACAACAGGGTGTCTTAGACACCCCCATGTTTTTAATAAATTTTTTCAGCGGTAGATAGTTACGCGTATTACCGCTTACCGACAGTGTCAGGCACACCGTGTCTTTTGGCAGTTTTATTGACTGTGTTCGGAATTATTTGAGCAATGTTCATATGGGCTAGATACAAATATGGAGAATTTAGGAAAAACTCCACAGGACAGTTGACTAATAAACCGCATTAGCTACAGACGGTGTCCGTTATAGTTAATTCGCGCCAAATCGGTAGCTAAGGGTGTGTACGACACTGTCTAGAAAAATGTATTAGCTAAGGGTGTGTCGTACACCCTCGGCATTTGATATACAGTATGGGTGTCACCCTGACTGTCTATACGGTAGGGTCGCGACTACAGGGGGTCAAAAGTTCCAAACAGCGGGGACATTATAACGTGAACGCCGCATAAGACGGTACATAGGCCGTTAGCATGACATAGGATCACGCCGTAATAAGGCCCTGTGGCGTTTTGCTTTGATGTAGAGCTCTTTATTTGTTTTCTGCTCTCATACCGTTGTATAGTAAACCGTCAATTGATATAAAACTAAAAGATAAAATAAACTGTTGATTATTATTTATCATCACACACTGAAGGGATAATCAAAGTAAACCTTTGGCAGCGTAGGTCTAACACATGCCATACGGTTCTCGGTATACTAAGCCTAAGCTTTAGCCCAAGCTTAGGCCTTCAGTGAGATATACATTAAGGTTAAGCCAACATCAGGGGCTATCGCCCCATCTGAACCCCGTGACTGAGCTGTTCTTATTTCCAAATATATAACGTAATGCCCCTCGTGGCTACTAGGACTCATAACTTCACGCGATTTGAAGATTTGTATCATGAATGATGAATTTGCATAAATCGACGAAAAATGATTTTTGGTTTTGTAAATAAGATTTAATTTATTTAAATTAATCTATTTTAACTTTATAACTGTTCATTTTAGGCGTTACCTGATAAAGTTGGCTTTGCAACCGCTGCAGTTATAATTCCGAATTTATTAAATTTCGACTCACCTTAAATGAATCAATATTTTGACTTACTTTGAGTGGATACACGTTTTTGTTATCAATGCTAAATTGACCAAAATCTGATACTCAAGTGATATGTTTTAACTATAAATTGACCAAAATCTGATACTCAAGTAATATGTTTTAATCCTAAATTGACCAAAATCTGATACTTAAGTAATATGTATTAATCCTAAATACGCCAAAATCTGATTATCAAGTAATATGTATTAATCCTAAATTGATTAAAATCTGATTCTCAAGTAATATGTTTTAATCCTAAATTGACCAAAACCTGATAGCCAAGTAATATGTTTTAATCCTAAATTAACCAAAATCTGTTACTCCAGTAATATGTTTTAATCCTAAAATGACCAAAACCTGATATTGAAGTATTTAAGCTTATACGAGTGGTTACTTGGATGAAAGCGGTACTATCTATCAATTTGTTGACAGACTAATGCCTGAGTAAACTTAAGGTGACCCCGCCAACCATCCTATTTCGTCATTACCGATATCGAAGCGCAAACCCTTGTTACGAAAAAATGGCTTAATTTCATTCGGTTTTTCGCTAATGGAAAATTGGCAAAATCAAATTCACATGCCTGAAATTAGACCTTGTGTTCGAACAAGATTTCGGCGATTTTAATTTGCAGTAATTCTGTTCTTTAATGCATTATCGTTTAAATTTGGATTATAACAGTGTTCGCGAACAAATTTAATGCAAAAGTGACGTCACAATCAAATCGACAAATTTTCGTTCTCAAAAAGTTGGGTGATTTTAATTGAATTTTCGCGAACACAAAATGGTTAGATTTCAATCGCAAGCGCTGTGTTCGCGAACAGTTTTACGCCGGATTTCAATTGACCAAAAAGCGTTCCGTAACAAATTTTATGCAAAAATACAAAATAGGATGGTTGGCGGGGTCACCTTAAGTTTACTGGCGCATAATTCGGCTCGCCAGATGAACAGACTTAACCTAGTATTTAGGTTCGCTCCTGAAAATTAAGTGATGCAAGTGAGTGACGCTTCTGAGAGACGCTTCGAAACAAGATAAACACATGTAAGGCTTAAAGACTAGGTTGACAAATTTTGATGTTCTGAGTTAACACGCTGTACAAGCATATAAATAACGTGATGAAAATAAGTTTAAATATAAATATTTCTTATTACAATTCTAGACATGGTAATGTATTACAATTTCTTGAATGTGGGTGGATATGGATATAGAGAAAAGCCAAATATACGAATATGGTAATCGCAACGTTGTAGGGAAATACATTTTAGATTAATTTCGTCAGCGGATCACTTTTGATTCACATTTTATTGCATTTTACACATACAATGTAAACCTAATGACGAGCGTAAATGATATAATGATTACTGATGAATTCTTGAACGAAATAGCACCATCTAGGTTGAAAGCGATTTATGAATATTGCGTCAGCTCAAGATATATTATTATAGATCATACTTTGTATACTGTGATCGCTTTTCAAAAAGCAGACATTACTGAAGTATTTAAGAAAAAATGAATGAAATTGATCAAAATGATGATGATCAAACTATTAAGTATAAATTTATATAAAAAATTCAACGCTTACGTCACTGTCATACGTCCCATCCTGCCGAATAAACCGCTCAGGCTTCAACGAAAATGGATCTGGAAACAGTTTCGGGTCATGATGAATGCCGTATAAGTTGGCAAAAACTAAAGCACCTTTTGGACAAAAATACCCTCGGAATTTTGTATCCCACATAATCGCATGCGGCAGACCGAAGGGCACAAGTGACGCAAACCGAAAAAGCTCGGTCATCGTAGCATCGATGTAACCAACACGACCTTTATCGCTAAGTGCTGGTCGTCTGCCTAAAATAAAACTGAAATACTTTATTAGATTTGATTTCGTGTACGACTACGCCAAGTTTTTATCTTTTGAATGTTACAGTACATTTGCAGCAGGTAGGTTTTCAATAAATATTTTAGTGTCGAAAACGATTATTGCTCCCGCTGTGATTATTACAATGGGCCAAATTAGTCCTAGCTCTTTAGAGTCGAGGTATACCGACTTAAATATCGAATCTACTGATAATAAACATAGCGGTAAGCGGCGAAACATTTTAACTGAAATGAAAGCAGTAAAAGCTTCCATTTTGGTACTGAACTACGAAGGCTAGAACTATGAAGGATAAGGTTTGAACTATACACCGCGTGTGTATCAAACCGACGCTTTGCCATTCGGCCACCGTATTACTAAAGTTTATTTAATTAGTATTATTTATTTTGTACAAACAGAATAATCTGCCCGTTATCATACATAACATGATCTAGAGTCAGTCCTTTTCAGGAAGCTAATTTCTAATGCAAGGTTACTTCCAAAACTAAATTACAGTAGGCAGGATTAATGCTGTGCTCATACTTATCCACCTGAAGACTTAACTAGATATAAATGTTGGCCTTATAATTTTATTTAATGAAGCAAATATTTGCATGCTTCGTGACATATGTGGCCCACAAATTTGTATGCACACTGTGTGCTTGTGTTATACTTCATTGCACAATTTATAGCATGTATATTTTGAAAAGTGTAGAATCCTAGTGCTGGTCATCATATGATTCTATTTACAGTTAAATTCAGAGCGTCGAATTGCATATTGGATTTTATCACTTGTCTCGGATCGCAAGTCGGCTGCCGCTTCTGCAGTGCGATCAACAACAACGTCGGAGACTAAAAATACTCTGTAAAAATCCAATCTTCAATGTTTAATATTAATATTACACATGTCAAATTGCTGTTTCGTTCAGCGCCAGTAGTCATATGTTTTTGGTTTTAGTTGGTAACATATAGATTCACACTATGAGAAGACAGACAAAATCCGAAAACATTATTATAGCGGGATGGTGGTTACAGAAACTAATAAAAAATCTCAAATATATATTCCGATATCTCCACAGAGTCGACCTACAAGCATAGATTTAAGGATACATTTTTACCTAATTCTAATTCCCATGAGGTGATAAAGCATCTTTGTCAGATTGTCATCGTAAAAATATTGAATGTATTTCGTTAAAAAAGACAAAGATTTATACGTGAGTTCATAATTCGTATAGCCTCGTACATACGTGTATGTTCGTGCACCATAACTCTAGACATTGCTATATGCATGCCATATTGAAAGGTTATCTGCTTTATTGTGAGCTGAAGAGGTCAGTTTATAACGCTATAATCTTACCGATCATTTATTTGCCATTTTTATTTTTCATCGTTTTAATCTTAATGATACAACAACAATTTGTATCTTAATACGTGTGGCATTGGAAATTTTTTCAATCTGGTGGCGGGTGTTAGTAGTGAAAACTGTGAGGCCCCGTTGTAGCCGTGTGCCCCAATGAATATATTTAGGCAGGAGCGGGCCCCACAGTTTGAACGTCGTGCTCAGTACTGAAATAATGAAAACAAAATATTTTCTTAATATATGAGCTTACATTTATGTATTGTCCAAATATATATATTGAAATGTTTAAAGGATACATTTTTGTACCTTGTAATTTCGTGTCGATTTCAGCCTGGAATTTTTTCTGTATATCATGATTGAGGGCGAGCAAATTAACAAACCATCGAAAGCTTTCCATTGTTGTTGCAAAACCAGCGCCAAACAGGTCTGATGCTATGTGCTTTATCTTTTTTCTGTCCACCCCATGTGATTGTAATTCTGCAAGAGATAGTTCTTCAGCAACTTTAGTCAGGGCATCAGCAACATCTCTTAAAAAGACAAAATTAATATTTATTATTGCAGAATTCCGCACGTTTCCTTTGTAAAAGTCACAAAACTTGAAGGTATGGTTTTTTCCATAGTCCGCGTGATAAACTGGTAAAATTATTTGTTGATCAAACGTCGGCTTTATACAGTGTACCTCGAAGAGATATCAATCTTAGATTTACCTGATATAGCAATGAGTAATAAAATCAAATTGATTAAACGATTTACTTGGAGTTTTGAAAATACCAAAGTTAATTATATGTGCTTGTTTACTTTTGGAACATTGACCAGGTAACCTTCAAATTTGTTACATCTAAGCTAGAAAGTTATAATCTGAAGTTTCGTCAACGCACGCAACCAGAGATACCGTTGGTTTAGAGAAGAGCCCAGCGCTTATTTATATTGAAATGAAATTTAAAATTAAAACAGAAATAAATTTAAATAAAGTAAGACACAGGACAAATTAATGATTACATCGTTATAACATAATTACTTATATATAATATATGAATAGCAATAATTAAGCCCTAACAGTTTGCCAAACATTAAGTAATAAATGCGAAAAACTTTACAGTTCGCTGCTATAGAATGTTATATTTTAAATGCTGAGATGAAACAATTTATCTTGCGAGGTTTAGTTTAAAGTAAGATTTATGAAGTTTGGGTTTCGTAAAACTATCTGATCGGATTTATGTGTGTTGCTAATTTGAATTTGAAGACTATTGTGATAAATTTAAGTCAGAAAACCACGTAATTTCTTTATATGTATGTTTGCCGTTAGGGTTATTCAAAGTTTAATTTGAAGTTGTTTGTCATCTCTGGAAAGATTATGTATAAGGTCTCAATGTATATATTATCTTAACAACAAAATCGAATTACTAAAGTCTAGTTTCAAAAATAACTAATTAATATATATTTTTTGTGTGTCAAAATTAGTCGAAAAGCTAATATCGTATTAAATATTATCTCGGCCAAAAATATTATTTGCTCCTTATAACTTCTGAATTAGAAGACAACGGTCAACACAAGTTCTATTAACCCTTTCATGCCCGAATTAATTTGTGTATCGTGCAATGTTTGACAAACTCAAGCGTGCGCCAGGGATCTAACCCGAAACGTACGGGTGAAACTTGTGCACGCACACCATTGAGCTATCTGAGAGCTGTTGCTTGGCTCCTTAAAGAACCTCACAATGCGAACGAATAACAACGCATGTTCAAACGTACGATATACGACAAACTCAGTAAACACAAATTATAATGTAATACATACAAATATTTCTGTGCAAGATTGGCAGATGTGGCCAAATTCTTTATTTGGCCAATTTTGAATTTTTTATAGTCGCAGTTTATATTATCTCCGCTTGTTTGTTTAACAAAAATTAAAATATACATGTAAAATATAGACACTGTTTTAGCAGTTGCATATGTAACAGGGCCGTTCCGGCTTTTTACGTGTGTGACCACGTATTATGCACGAAATTATGTACACTAGGACACACTAAAAAGGAGACACATTACCTAAGATTACAGAGAAGAGTGGACAGTATCTTAAGGTTTAATATTTTAGACGCTCGACTAGGACCTGACACTACGTCCAATATATAAAGTTTAAAATCATGACCGTCCGGGAATAGGAGGCCAACGGCCGGTCACAGAGAAGTGGATGGAAAATGTCTAAACATTCGCTGGGGTATGAGTAAAATCAAAAATATTAACTCTACGAGCGTATTCAACAAGTGACATTACAGATGCCGCCATGGTTAAGAAATATTACGTGGCGCAGCTGTGACGAGAAAACACTAGAGCTCAACAAAATTGTTAAAACAACAGCTTCTGAATATTTATGAATGTCGGGTACCGGTTTGTCGGGCCATAGCTGTTGAACGGTCAATATTTCGAGGATGAACCCGGAGAACTTTCCAGCGCAGAATTTTATGGACTATCGAACGAGGTCACGTAGAATAAGATTGGTTAAGCGCTTATCAAGTAATTTTTACTTAAACCTTATTAATCGACGAATACAGCTGCTACTTGCACTAAGTTGAGCTGTTCACACTATTTTAATATTTTTGTATAAATGACAGGTAACTGTCTAACAAGACCATTTTGGTCTGTTATGCGCGATTTTACCAATTTTTGGAGCTGAAAATCTGCAGGAAATAAAAATTTGGACCCAAATTTGGCCACAATAAAGGGCAGGAATATTTCCTAGTAAAAAGTTAGAGGTTATTATTAACTTTTGTCGTTTACATATATGTATGTTATGGTTTATCCTGTGCTATATATATGTGCAATTGTGTCCCTCTTTTATTTACGCCTAAATGTCATTGCTTGTCTATTTAATAAGAATATGACTTGAGAAGATTAAGAAACAGAACTGTGTTGGGGATGTAAATAGGGTATTATGCCTTTTGAAAGCTTTTAGAACTTATCCGGAAATCGACCAGTCGCCCCCATGTCGTCGAACTTTAAACCTATAACCGGCCAGGAATAGGAGGCCTTCGACTACTCAAGTTAAACAATTGGCCCGCTAGTAATTAGCATTAAAAATATCAATATTACTTAGGTTACACAATACATGTAGCCATCCATGTTTACGAATAAGACATATAGCCATGGTCACGAAAACAACGAAAAGCTGTAAAGTTAAACTAATGGAAATCAGCGGTACTATTTTCCGAACCTTCGGAAACAGCGAATGTCGGGCTCGTTTGTCGGCCCGTAACCGTCTCACGGATTCGATATCGGGGAACGACCCGAATACTCTTCGATAGGATTTCGCGGGCTCTCTGATAAGGCCAAAATGTCTCGAACCGCACAAGAGTTTCGTTTAGAATTCAAGAAACCATCACCGTAAAGTCGAGCCAGCAGCCGTTACTTACGCTAAGTTTGGCTGCTGACCATAGTTGAAATCGGTATATTTAGGTAGGTATACATGTATTTATATTTGGTTTTAACGGCCCCCCTGGTTCTTCTCTGAACCTCTTGATCGAATCCCGTCTTTTCGTATCCCCTGTGTCAACTTACAATATCAGAACTCCATGCCCGACCAGTGCTTTCAGTCAGCTTTGCTAAATTATCACTTTTGTGATCCTTCATCCTTGCTAACTAGGCCTGCCTTGACGGAATCGACCATCTTGCCGTGTCGGCCGCATAGTCGGATAACCAACGGGTGCCATCGGGTCTCATTATGTCCTTTTGGTAGACCCGAGAGTATCAGTTGAGTTTGTTGTTCTCATGCCATAGGCGTCTAAAATCGCTCGTTTACCGAAATTGCAACCGTTCTTCCTCCTTATCATAAATTAACCTACAAAAATCCTATGAATCGGTACGGAGCCCACCCATTGAGGCATCTAACGAGCCCACGCGGGTTCCGACCCGCTCAGCCACTGTGCCGCTACACGACGATCCCTCCGTTTTGTGACTGTTTCATAATAGCTATCACCGAAATCGACATACGTTTTCTCCGGTTTTGCGACATATCCCCACTTCAATCCCAGTCCCAAATACATACATGCATTGTGCTCGCCTGCTCTTGGCGAACACTGTAATGTACGGCGGGCCTTCGCACGACATCCATTTAGCCCGCTATGGCCAGTCAAACTGCCCCCAGTCCAGGTTATGGCTGATGGTGGTATGAAATGATTAATATTTTATTCTCAACTCAAAGGTGGGCGTATCGCCTCTAATTGCGTTGGCCACGCCAAGACATCTCCAAACATACCTGGCGTGTCTCCGTCCTAACCCGAGACAGCCATCGAAAGCGCCCTCGCCTTTGTCAAAACTCTCCTTATCGCAGCCGTCCTAACACTTTCCGAATCTTGGGAAAGTACGCGGGACCGGCGTATGAGTCGCCTAGGGGTGGCGAGTCCAACGCTGCCCGGCGGGCGTCGTTCTGCCCAGCCATTAGGACGGGAGAGCCCGACAGAGGCCCTTAAACTAAAACACATAAATCGACCCGGGTTGGTCTGGCCCCATTATTGCGTCCACCCCCCTTGTGTTTGGTGTCATTCGGACCTGTTTTTCGTGCTGGGAACGGATCTGGCCCCGACCCGTCGATATTCCACCGAGAACCCCTGTTCCACCCCGTCCCCGCCTCTCTCTTTTTCTACCTTCTTATTCTTCCTCTTCTTTCGTTGTTTTGTTGTCTTTTCACGTTTCCGCTCTCTCCTCGACTGACCTTTCGGTCGTCGCGTGTAGTGCTTGCTTGGTCGCTGTGTCCTCGTCGCACAAAAGCTCAACGCCGGAAATGACGACGAGGACAACAACAACTGCGACGCAGAAAAAATATATATGTATTCATATATATTAAGTATATAAATTTCAAGAGTTTTATACGCTATATAACATATACGCATATAAGTGCGGACGTAGAACCAGGGCGGAAAAAAGGGGGTAGGTTTGGGGATAGGTAGTGGTCCGCGGGAGTCCCGGCCGAGGGTGCCCTTCCTGGGAACACCCCCTGGAATGAGTGTTTCGCCCCGGCCCCGGCTTGCGTAACAGCCAATGATCCACGCCCCCAGGGAACGGCGAAAAGATCAGCGGCTCGCGACAAGACAGGATGCAGATCGACTCTGGATTAACGCATCAACATCCAATGTTCGCACTGACGGGCCTATTAAATGTGGTATATGAGCCGTCTTTTATTGAGGTCATGTTTAAAACTAAATACATCCTCTCGCTGATAGAAAAAACGCCAAAGGACCAGACAGATGGTCGACTAAATATCGTTAGATTAATAGGAACATCGGTTTACAACGTCATGGAGGGCAATGCGGGTAAACTGAGCGCCACTACTGTTTGAATGGATATACAAAAGATATTAATTACTTATGTTGGAAGGAAATGGGACATTTCGGGACAGATGGCTCGCAGGGTTTTGAATTTGACTCTTGTGCTTAGCTTTATTGACAAGTCGGATTAGGGTTATCCAATTCGACAAGATAGATTGCCACCCTTTTCGTATTAGCATTCGCTACAATTTATCTTCATGACACTAGCCATCGACGAGATAATGCGCAAATCATCTATTAGGCTCTTCCGACTCTAAAATCTGCTGTTAATTTGCGGCTAATTTTCAGCCCCAGATGGACATTGCGTCACGAAATAACGGAAGGAATCAGAGAGAAAGCTTCAACTCTGACGTATAACCGCTGGTACATGTTGCTTTGACTAAAAGCCGCAACCGGGTTAAGGTAGCCTGAATACGTTTGGGATTCCAGCAAGTCTCCGATTGGTTTCGTAATTACAAGGTGGAAATCAGTCCAAAACGCGTCCCCACCTCCGATTGGATAATGATAAAATTAATACACAAGACATATGAACAAAATTTCGAGGCCAGGCGTACCGCCCTCTGAAGGTGAATCAGTTTGACTTCGGTGACACGAAGTTCGGTCCGCTCTACTGACCGGCTCCGTGCATCACCAACGTTTTGTTATTATTGTTAGTACACTGGTGTTTTCGCTTGAGTTTTGAGCTCGACCCGTGGCGGGCTTAGTGTAGTCGTTGGTCACTCGACCTCGACGGAAGCGCGGGATGTATATTAGGCTGTAGGCTTAATGTTCTCAGCGGATTGTTGACTAGGATATGCTCTTCTTGGTAAACCCACTAAGCTTCGTAGTTGACTTTAGCCGGATATCTGGTTTCCAGTGAGTTGACTTTCAGTCTGTCTGGGGCAGCCCTTATCATCCGATTGGCTACGCACATTATTGTCTGGAATGTAAGAGGACGTGTCGGGTTCAGATTCAGGCGATTGGAAAATTCTTTAGCCGAAGTCACTCTGGTTCCCCGTGGTCTTAGGTGGAACATAAAATCACACTGAGGATACAGTAGATCCAGGCTCCACATGGCTTATTTAACTGAGTTAGGTTTGCTAAATTTTTCCCTGAGGTGACCGCGGTTAAAATTTTGTAACGATTGAGGAATTTATCAAACGTCGGCGGTGTTTTGTGGCTTATGGTTTAACAGACTCTGCCGAAACTGGCAGCTTAATGGAAGGTCAGGCGCCCATGCTGCGTTTGGGCCCGAGTGAATGTATAATTAGGAAACAAGGACCTGGGCCGTTGTTGGTCCTGCATGTCCTTGGGTTAAGTAATCAAATTTTACTTTGGTAAGGGATTTATCGAGATCTAAGTAAATTTGGGAATTAGGCTGTGCCAATTAGCCGGAGATCAACCCCCGGCCAGGGTTTCTAACGGAAGCAAAATTCTAGGACCGAAAAAGTTTGAGCTTCGGGGGTCTTGCTTCGCTTCGATTTACTTGTTTGCGTTCGTGTTTCTTAACAATTCTTCATTTTGTATTATGCCGTATATATACCTAACTTTCTGTGCAGCGTACATACACCATAGTTTGATAAACCAAACTAGCACGTCCTGTGCGATAGCGGGCCAATCCCAAAGCTCGTTTCAGGCCATCATTTTCCAATAGGAGGTTTTAATAGAGAAGGGCGCTGGCCGATCATTAAACGGACAAGGTTTCATTCCCCGATCTCAACTCGTGGGTTTATGCAGTATTTTAAAGCCTGAATACCATTCAGTGACCTATACAATGTTGAGGCACGCGCAACTAAGGGAACAACGCGCCACGTAATGCAGCCGGAGGTTCGTGTCCCCGGTGTTCCCGCGGTCAGTTTGTACTATGAGGCAATTTGTCGGCCCCGTCACTATAACAATTTAATGGCAACTACCGCTTCGTAGTGGTCCCCGTTTTAAGTGCATCTCGACCAGGTCCTGAGCCACTCATTGGGGTTCAGATCGGGGGAGCATTCGGCGCGCGACTTTTCAGTGAACCGTGGATACGGGTCTCAGAAATCACTAATTCCCAGGCCATACGATATGGTTACACCTACGCATGGAGTACGTTGATGCGAAAGTGCCTTATTCTTCCGTAAGCTATCGCTTCCGGGTATCCCCGTGATAAGGTTAAGCAACGGCTTTGTATAATAAGTGATCGGTCACCCGCGGGAATAGTCGTTATTGCAATCTAGTGTAGAACTCGCCTCCATGTCTAAAAGGTGGAAAGGCTTCGGTAGGAACGTTGGGCCGAAAAGTTTATGGGATTAGTAATGTTTGTCTGGTTGATTCATTGTTTACCTGTCGATCCCAGACGCGTCGTACAGGCAATTTGCTGTCCGCTAACACCCGTACATTGGTGCCACACTGGACCTGATAGTTGTAATTATTCAATGATTTGTATTATAATTGATCTGATGAACGTAACCATGCCTTAATCTGCACCTTGATTTAATGCTCTTTATCATACAATGCTTTGTACCATGGTTGGTTTCACTACTATAATCGTGCATTGACCTACCATAAAGTTGATGTTCAAACTTGTTCAATAATTCACGCCCCTGCTGCTATTGAACAAATACGATCGGGCATAGTGGTCTTTGTAGTAACATAACAACCGTACGACGTTAGCTCTCCGTGTTTTTGTTACCCTAGCAACGAGCCCGGCTTTCTCGCCCTTGCCTGCCTGACACGCGACGGACCCAGTACGTCGCCTGGGCTCGCCTTCCCCGCTTTTTCTCTGAATATTGGTAGCACCTACCGAAAGCTAATTTCGAAACACGTTAGAACACATCGCCCGACCCCTAGCTGAAACGGGTATCGCTCAAATGGGGTACCACGGGGATGATCGTTTTTGGCCCGGCTTTTTCCGCGATCGCGCTGGCGTGTGCCGCCGTTTCCTCCATTCGGATAATGTCAATTAGGTGAAAGTATTGCTTGGATACCGTTGTGTATGACCTGCATTGCCGTATACCCCTCTCTTGTTGCCCTTGTTTATCGTGTATTGTACACATGCTCAAATAAAACCTTGGAAATTACTTAGTGCGTTCAGTGTTATTCATTCAGGAAGCGTCATATGTTTGATACGTCAGGTCCTGGGGGACCAGCTAACCCTACGCGCCACGGCCAGTGGATGAGAATATCCCAAGCCCTGACGTGCGCGGTTCGCTACAAGCGTTGATTTAATCACCAAAGGAGTGTGAGATAAGTTCGCAAAACGAGCAACCGACATCGTTCTAGAAAATGTCACCTGCAAACAATATTTAAAATTTATTGCGCGAAATATACTGACCAGAATAAATCATCCCGGTTAATAAGCTACTGACCCGAGCGTCCAACGTTAAAATTTCAGGGATTCTCGGAACCCAGTGGGGGCACATGGGCTATAACAAAACGGGATTAAGGTACCAAACGATTGAAAACAAGACTAATTTCTTACTAAAGTCAAACACACGTTCAAACTTATTTCAATAATAAAAGACTAAACAACTTCCAAGTGAGCTTAGGATGCGGGATATCGGTCTGACATTATTACCTGCGAGCAGGTTTCGATGTCAACCTACCTGGGGGACCTCAGCAATTATACCAAGACACTAGTCATGTGCGCAACCAATCGGGCGGGGTCCGAACACACCTCGTGAAGCGCGCCTGAGGCTCGCTAAGCTACATAGCTTCCTCGGTCTGACCAAGAAAGGTGCCAAAATTGCAAAATTTATGGTCCACCCTTGAGTTATGATAGCCGGGGTCGTATGGGCATGGGGTTGGGAAGTTGCGCCACGCAGCTGCGTACCGTTATTACACATATACTCCTATATTCATTTATCTTCTAATTTCCTCAGTTTAGTAGTATTATATTCAGTTTCTATCACAGCCGTTATAGACTGTGATAGTCTTTTCGACATTTATTGTGCACCATAAATAGCGCTTTGTTAATGCTTACTTGTACTTATTTAATTATAACAAAAGGTTTGGAACTCTAACTTTTAGTCTCGTTGATGCCGTCAAATTGTTAGGCCAAAGCGGCTGCGGACCGCCTCGCCATTCCCTTTTCATTTAATGATTCGAAATATTTTCTCATATACCAGAAATATAATATGCTAATATGCAGCATATAGACTACAGTAGGGAACAGTTTTTACACCTGCGCCTCCGCGTTTTCGAAATGCAGTGGTGAAGCGGATCGTTACATCGTAGCAGTATACCTAATACATCTTAAATATGATAAGTAATATATAACACTGCGCCATACGGCCATTATATATATTTATAAATATATATAATTACGAGTTTGCGTGTCAAACCCTGCTCTGGGCATAATCTTCTTGAGCAAGAAACTAAGGCCATGTTCCTCCAGGCGACACACCTGTAAAATGGGTACAAGCTTGCTCGTAAGATACTACAGAGTTACCCCTTCGTAACTGGCATTCCTTCACGGCTTGTGATTAGACAACTGAGGTTGCGATTGCCACGAGAATAACTTGGGGACCTCTACTTTCTTCAATATATACATGTGCATAAAGTAAGTTTTGTGTTAGTCGATTTAGTATTTGTAGCTGTGAGATCTACCGTTGTACAGCAACACTTGCTGACATTCTGTTGGCTGCCGATAAATAGGTGTGAAAAACCACCTAATGTTAAACGCCTACCTCCGATTGAATATGACAAGAATGCCAGTTGCATGTATGAGAAATGCAAGTGGCTCCCTTGTTACTAACATGACGTAGGGGTGGGAATTTCGGCTCAAGCCGGCTTGCGCCCGATCCAAGCTGGGGTCACTTTTTTTCGAGCCGAACGAAGCCCAGCTTAAAACTTTCAACTTCCCAGCCGAACCGACCATGTCTCGAGTCCAGCCGAGCCGACCCTCGCCAAAAAAGTCGAGTCGGCACGTCTTGCCTCGGCTCGTACTCAATACGATATACAATTCGATAATTTTTAGCATTACAGTACCCGCATGAAAGATCACTGTTACTGCGGAAAAACCAAGTCTCTCCATCCAATCGATGATAACATCGAACCTTATATTTTTTCGATAATCTCCTTACATTTTGCCAAAATATATCAAGTAGTATATCTTTATTTTTGTCAAAATAGTTCTAGCACTGGTATCCAAATATTCTGAAAAATATTGTGTATGTACCATATGAATACTTGGTGAAGTCTACGATGTGTTTATTCGTATTCCGTACAAACGAAAAAGTACTATGTACGTACCCGAGACGACAGTTTGGCTGTTTGTTGAACGCCCAGAGAAGACATGATTTAGACGAGACATTCTTTGTCTTAGCGATTGAGACAAATTTTGGCTTAGTGTGAGTCCGTTTTGACTAAGTATGATTGAGATACTTTGGCTCACACTGAGCCTAATTTGACTGACTTTTTCACCAGAGAAAATACTGGCTCTATTCAGCCAAATTTGGCTCAGCCTTTTTACAGTGTACATACAATCTACCACTTTGACAATGTCACGATAGTTGACATTATAACGCCGAATGCATCAATTTCTAGATGCTGTCATGCCAGGTACATCTACATGTAGACGTTTCATGTCAGCTACACCAATTCGTAGAAGCTATCGGGACAGTTGCTGCAATTTTTAGATGGTGTCGCGACTGTATCTATTACCAGCGAGGAATTGTGGAGGATTACAGCTTCTAAAATGCATGTAGTGGATGTGGATACATGTAAATAATCAATGTACATCTTGCGTTAAACTGATACTCTGCCGCACCAAGCTATTACGAAATTGTATAATAATGATAGATCCCTTGACGACACGCAGATGTGCGTAACCGTTAGGAGAACACGTTTGTCAGATTTCTCTTGGAATACCCCGTCCCTTGTTTAGTCAATTTTCAAGACACATGGGAAAATTTTGTGCCATTCGACTCACTTCGACGACGGGGTTCAAAAAATACCCATTTGTACTAAATTTATTACAAAAATGGCCCTCCTTGGCACCCAAATTTCTCGTTGGGAAGTCCCTAAAGGTGTCGTGGTCCCAATGCCTTCATGCACAAGCAACCTCAACCTCACTATAAAAAAATAAAATGACCACTCAATGGGATGCCTAGGACCTTTCAAAGCAAGCGAATAAAACACGAGCAATCAAAAATGACAACGCATATGCCTCGATGCAGAACGCACTGTAATTTTCAGTCTTGCTGGCTTGGTAACGGAAAGCATTAGTAGGTGGATGTAGTATATACTTGGTACAATCTATATATTATTCCCAGGTGATGTCTACCCTTGTCTGCACCAAAACACAGCATGCCGCTAAATTTATCTTTGAATCTAAGATTTGCAAAGTCAAAATCTTTTTGCTAATTTAATGTCTGTATTATCTAAGAAAAATCTATCGGTGAAGGTGCTGAGTATCATAATCAAAAAATCCTTGGTGACGTGTAGATTCATCTTTAGTGTAAGATGCACGTTTGTTTTTAAGTGTAGTCTAGACGCCCAATTTATACAATATTTACTCAAGATTGTATGATTTTCAAAGTATTGGTACTGTTAGTGCGATGCAGTTACTATCCCAGCGTAGTTGGTTATAATACAGTCTCATCCGAGCAATACGTACAAACCACGACGATTACAGTGTCAAGTATATAGTGCGTTTACAATTCCTTTGCAATCCGACATGGTTGCTATGATCGGACTGTCCCAGGAACATGGACATTATCGTCGAAAGCTGAAAACTGCCCAACATACGCGGAACATTAGCTTGGTGGTGAATAACATGGGTGTGGTGTAATTTTTGCGTTCCAGGAATATGGGTCTACTGTAAATCCGGTAGTGTAAAACCTAGATGTAGTAGGACATGTTTACGACATCGTCCGCTACGAAACGCAAAATCACTAACTCAGCAAACCTGAATGTTATTATACTGTTCAGTGAGTCTAATATCATCGGCTTGCGGTAACAGATATCTGACTTAGCTGTCCAATCGTAATATTCGCAGTCGGCTTTAATGTTTCTTAATCATCCTGTAAGATTAGCCTCCACTCTGAAGTACTGTGCCATTTGTTGTAAAAGTTAATAGCCTCAAAGAGCAAATGTTATATTACATCCACTTATGTATCCATTTGTGCATCAACGTCCGCCAAATCCCATTCTCATCCACGGGATTTTCGAGCCGAGCCGAGACAAAGTGGTAACGGGCCCATCCGAGCCGAAAGTTTAATGTTTTAAGCTGAGCCGAGTCGAGCCTTAGAAATTTTCAGCTCGATCTCCCCTCTAACATGAAGGTCTACAAGCATTTGGGTAATTAGGCCAGTAGATATAAAATGGCGGTTTTACCCCCCCCCCCCACACAGTGGTGGGGAAGTGGGGTGACAGATGTATATATATACCCCACATATTACTTATGAGTCAACTTAAGCTGCCATAAGTCAGTTCCATGTTAAAATAAACAAATAATCACCATGGCAACAATTCATTTAGTTCGAATAATAGCAGGCAACGATTGAGATTGCTGTACTTACGATAACATGTTTCCAGCTATAGTTTTTTTCCAATGACATCATCTGTAGTTAAACCAATAACACATATACGTATTCAAATCCCCACATATGTAGTACAAATCACTACTATTTGTGGCATGACTTTATACTTTATGTTGATAAACCGACACGTGCTTTTGGGTAGTAGTTGCTTCCTGTTTGATATCTATGCTTCCAACAAATCAGTATTTTTGAAAATAAGGCATTTCTCACAGTGATTAATATATACATATCTGCTTATATATAATATAAACATGGATTTGTGGGTTATTTAGGTATTTAATCATTGTTTCATGATTTCGAAAGGGTGTCCATGTGGGGATGGGTGAGGCACGTGTGATGCTATTGTGGATAGAAAAACGTAAATGTATTCTTGCTAACTAATCGAGAGGGTATATGTTTAGGGATCCAATGAGCGGTTATATAACTAAAAAATTTATAGATAACACTGTAATACATCTCATCTCATACTCGCAAACTGTACAAATGCATAACCATGGGTTTTCAACTGCTCTTATCCCATTTATTCTATTTAAATTAAGCTAACTAATAATATAAAAGCTATATATACTTTAATAACTTTTGAACTATTAGCAGCAAAACCTGTCAAAATTCATAACCTTATGTTTCTAACCACGTTGATTTTATTTTTTCTACTTAAATATACTATGTTACATAGCTAATAAGCTATGATTACATAGCTAATAATTCAATAACTTTTCAACCAATAGTAGCAAATTAATAAAAATTTGTACTTATAGGTTTTCTGATATTCTCATTTCATTTTTACTATTTAAATAAAGTTAAGTTGCACAGCTAATAAGATATAATTACATAGCTAATAATGCAATAACTTTTTAAATAACAGTCATAAAGTAACAAAAATTTATACTTATAGGTGTTTTAATATTCCGATTTCATTTCTACTATTTAAATAAAGCTAAGTTACATAGCTAATAGTTTACAGACTATTTATTAATAACTTTTTAGCTAGTAGTTATAAAGAAACGAAAACTAGTATTTATAGGTCTTCAGTTACGCTGATTTCATTTTTGATATTTAAATAAAGCTAGCTTACATAGCTAATAATTTAAAACTTATAATTTAATAACTTTTGAACTATTAGCAGCAAAGCTATCAAAATTGGTAACTATATGTTTTCGACTATAGGGAATTTATTTATTATAATAAAATTTGCATAAGTTACATAGCTAATAGTTTAAAGGTTATTTGTTAATAACTTTATAACTATTAGCAGTAAAGTTATCAAAATTGGTAACTATAGGTATTCCACTATGAGGAAATTTATTATTTTATTAAAATTTGCATAAATTACATAGCTAATAGTTTATGGGTTATTCGTTAATAACTTTATAACAATTAGTAGTAAAGTTGTCAAAATTCATAATTGGAGGTTTTAGGCTATGTTGAATTCATTTATGCAATTATTATTGAAATATATTACATAGCTAATAATTTTTAGCTATGAGTAAAGTTATAAAAGATTCATAACTAGAGCTTAATTTATTTTGTTTACATAGCTGATCGGTTTTATCAATATATCCTTTTTAAGCATTTATTTTAGAATCTCTTAAAAGGAATGGCATTCAAGTGTCCGATGCCCTATCACGCGACCCTAGATATGACCCATCTGTAGTCGAGGAATTAGGAGACACTTACGAAGTCCTTATGATGGGCCGAGGACGACCCACCGGGCCTCGCCCACCCACAACCTGTGCAACATGGGATCAATCGCGCTTGCCGTATCCTGTACGTACAGTAACACCGCTCGCAACGGGCGCACCAGCCCCTATAATCGGAAGCCCAATAGCTCGTCCAGGCCAGCCTAACTCCGAAGCAATCCCATCGCAACTAGTCCCCGACACGCAAACAACTACAGTACCCCCAGCGACGCTGCCCCAACAAGCAGCCACGCTAAAGTGCTATCCCAATTAGGATGGGCCCGGGGAGAAATTCCAGTAATGGCGGTGCGTACAACCACTATCTCGGGTTCTGACGGCAGACCTCAGACTCGAGGACCTAAGAGACCGTTTCGTACCGAATCAGAAACTATGGGCCTAAGAGCAACCACGCTACCCACAGAACAGGAGTTTGATAGGCTCATGAAACTAATGATGCATTATGAAACCGAGATACTACCAACCGTCCGAATCGAAGACGCCCAGGATACCCACGAAAATATATACTTGCCATTCTTTTCGGACCTCCCAGATTTTAACTTAGTACGGCTCTTACCGTATATACAACGAAATGACCCTGAGTTAGGTCCAATTTGGTGGTATCTATATAACAAAACACGGCCTAAGGCCGAATTAGGCGCGCTAAGAATTGAAATGCGAGCACACTACTTTGAATTAGCCGCGGATACCAAAATTCTATACATGCATCCATTACAACCCGGAGATATAAATTACAAGTTATGTGTCCCTATCACGCTCGTACAGCAGATCCTTAAACATGAACGCAATACCTTATATGGAGGACACCCTGGCCGTGACCGGCTTATGGCTAAATTGAAACAGTTTTATTACTGGAAAGGTATGTCCGAACACGTACAACAATGGATCAGGCGGTGCACTCTATGCCAGTCCGCGAAGGACCCAATCTCGCGGATAATCACCGGATTGGGTAGGGTTCCGTTGGCAAATCAACCAATGTATCGTGTCTTCGTGGACATACTCGACATCCAAGTTAGGTCTCAGGCAGGCAATCGCTATGTCATTGCATTCATAGACCAGTTCACAAAATTTGCAATAGCAGTGCCAATAAGGATCCAGGATGCTCACACAGCCGCCCACGTATTCCTATATGAGGTTGTCAATAGGTACGGAGCTCCTAGGGAGCTCTCTTCTGACAGGGGAGGCGCCTTCACAGCACACAGGTTCGAAGAACTGTGCCAAGAAATGCAGATATTCCGGCACATGAGCCTAGCGTACCACCCTCAAGCCAATGGTGAAATCGAAAGATTCAATAGGACACTATTATACCTATTACGAGTGAGTGTACCACAGGAGGATCACCACTCATGGGACGTGTCCCTACCATTCTGCATCATGGCCTATAATTCTTCGGTACACACAGCAACTAAATACCCACCATTTTTGCTGATGCATGGATTTTACCCTAGGCTACCTGGAGAATATGACACGCATAGTGCAGCCTCTGGATACACAGGAGCACATTCATATAGGGCCAACGCGCAGCGCTGGATTGCTTCTATTAGGGAGCGTGCATACCAGTCAATGAAAGCCGCCAAACTACAAAATGCGGCGTCACGTTAGAATGCCCCCGCTTTTGGAACTTTCCCCCCTGTAGTCGCACCCTACCGTATAGACAGTCAGGGTGACCCCACTGTAAATCAAATGCCGAGGTGTACGACACACCCTTGCTCTACATTTTTTCAAGACAGTGTCGTACACACCCTAGCTACCAATTTGGCGCGACTTCTATACGGACACGCGTCGCCTTCCTCCCCGCTGTTTATTAATCCACCTTCCCTTAATTTTCCCTAATCTCTTTTTTTTCCTCCCTTATGAGCATTGCTCTAATAATTCCGAATACTGTCATAAAACTGCCAGAAGATGTGCCTCTTGTCGGCAAGTGGTATACGCGTCACTTGCTACCGTTGAAAAATTTATTAAAAAATGAAAGCCGCCCAAGAATTAAATCGGCTAAGGTACGATAGGCGAGCTCGCAAACCACGCTATCACACCGGAGAATTAGTTTGGGTTTATAGGCACGATACCACGCCAGGAACATCTAGAAAGCGCACGCCTCGATGGTGTGGACCATACAAAATACCAGGGATCACCCCGCCATGCATGCGCGTACGAATGCATTCTAACCAAGAAGCCATGGCCCATGTCGTACATATTAATAGAACTAAGCCATGTTTTAGGGCATTAGATCCGGTACCCAACGTGGGAGATTGGTTAGGCCAAGTACATGCTTCCATACTAGAGCGAGGTTTAACTGAGGCAACTCAACGAATTATCGCTGATAGGGATTTCGTCACCGAGATAGAACCGGTAGACGAAGTAGCAGTACGCACCGTAAGAACAGCAATCAGTGATAGTTCCGATACGGAAAGCGTAGAAATGGGTGACCCCAATGACCCTAATTTATACCGTCGAACCTACGCTGAGATTGAGACCGAGCAAGCAGCAATGGAGCATATTGAGTATCGGACCGACGACTACGAGCCTCAAAACCCATGGAAGGTCAGAAAACGGATCCCGCTGACTGACCCGGATAGGGAAATAGAACCGTCCTGGCCACCAATAGCACAAGAGCAGGTTACTATTCAGGAGGCCTTTTCATACATACCAGAACCTGGTAGCCGAGATACGCAGGTAGAATATGGACAACATACAGTACCAGTGACCGCGATGGAAAGAATAGCGGCTACCAGTGAGGAAGTCCCGTTTGGCGTGCCGACAGTAGGTGTTGGAATACTCGAGGGACAACATTTCTACCCAGCAGATATCACGCTATCCACCACGCCACGCAGAGCTTCAGGCGGAATCGTCCTACCGGGACCATACACCTCAAGGGATCTACGCTACGCAATAATGGCAAGAAAGACCACAGTTTGACGAGCCGATGGTGTCGCATTATTGTCGGCGGAACTTGCATGAGTGGGTGAGCCGTTTAGTTAGGGACGCCGAGTTAAGACGCTTAACGCATTGAGGGCGATGCTAAACACACGAAAGTAAAGCGAGGACGACAACAAGAAGGAAGGAGAGAACGAGAAGTGAGGGACAATCAAGAGGGACCAGGGATAAACAAAGAAACAGAGAGGGACAGAGAGGCAGCGAAAAAGCGCGGAACGGAAAGATTAAATGGAAAAGGAAACAGAACCTAAAAAAAAAAAAAAACCGAACCAGAGCAAAACCAAAACTAAAGAAATGAAAAATGAAATCTAAAATTACCAAACCAAAAGAACAAAGGAAACGAACGAAAAAAAATAAGAGCGAATAGAGAACTCAACGGTGGGGCAGGCACGCAGTCAGGACGCACCCCTTCGAGGGACCAAACGAATCAACCAACCCTGATGTAGGTACGAACAAAGAAATAAATAAAAATAGTCATTAAATAAAGGAGACAAACACAAGTATAAAAAAGGAGAAAAAAAAGAGGAAGAAAATGAGGAAAAACAAAGGAAAAAAAAAAAACACAAAAAAAAAGAACACATCATAATAATAGAGCACACAAGAGGGGAATTCGAAAAAATCCGGAAAATAAGGGAGAAGGGAAGGGGCGACGGTTTTCACGGTTTCCTGGGGACACAAGGAAAACGGAAAAAAACACCGCGCCCCTCCTCCCCTAAAATTAAAAAAGTTTAACTGAAATTAAAAAAAATTAACTAAAACTAACAAAATTTAAAAAAAATTAAACGAACATAAAACAAAATTAAAAATTACTAATGAAAACCTAAAAACCAGACAACTGTCAAACCAAACCCAACTCAAACTCAATTAAACTTAAATGCATAATGTAAAAACTTAAAAAAATCCTAAGTGGAACGTGGAAACAAACTACAAAATTTAAAAGCTAATACCAAAAAAGGGCTAAAAATGTACTGAACATATGGTAAACTTTCAAACAAAACAAAATTTCATTTCTCTATACGATCTTACCCCAAACACGAAGTAAAATAAATCCAAAAAATTTTAAGAGATGTACCAGCCCAATCTTTATAAAAATGGCAGAAACGCCTAAAGTACAACAAATTTATAGGGAAGATGGGAATGGACGACCGGACACCGGTGGAGTGTGGCCTCCGTATGAAATGATAATTGTATAGTGTCATTACTGTTGTTATAAAAATAAACAATTGTACTTCAATTATACTGTATTTGTATGGTCACACTCCACCGCCCGAAGGTGCCCGGGGTGATTTTGGCACCAAATCTGAAAGAGAGGATCACTATTAGGGGTGCCCGGTCGATCCTCGTGAACGAAAATGTTGGAACATTGTGTGCATAAAATGTTTGCTTATTATATTATACATGTTGTGCGGTGTTTATGGAACTTATCATGTACGATATACATGTGGGAAGGGGCATAAATTTGTCAGGACGAGTTTGAATTACCCATACTCAGGCAGATCAAGCTCAAATAGATTAAACGTTCGGTCAAAGGCGACTGAAAATACTAGATACAAATTTCTAAGGCATCATTTTAAGGGTGCGACACGAAAATCCAATTTTTGGGTTTTCTACTGAACTTAGGGGAACGGGGCTAACTGAACCCTCTTAAGGACTCTGCTAGGGTGTCAAATCGCCCCGGCGGGTCTAAAATTTTGGATCCTCTAGATACTTACGGATCCCCAAACAGGCACTTAAGCCTCCAATTTTCTAAGCCTAAAAGGACACCCAAAATAATCTAAACTCCACGATTTTTGGAGCCCGAGACACTTATCGGGTTCCCCCCTAACTATTTAGTCCAAAACCGGGGCCGCCCACCCCAACGGGTCCGCTCAGGATCCCCTAAACCCGAACTTAACTTCAAAATTTTGGGTTCTAAGCAGCTAAAACGGCCTCTAGCGGGCCTCTCATAGGAGCTACATTAAATCTTAAATTTTCATCAGTAGCCGGCCTGCCAGGGCATGATTCTGGTCCTGCCCCCGGCCGCCTACTGTTTTTCGTTATTGGGATATCGGCAAAAATGTGCCGATATTCCTATGAGCAACCAGCGCCCTGAGCACCGGTATATCTTTCTCTCGAAATTTAGCCGCACCGACCAGCGGGCGGTTTTGTTGTTTAGGTCGCTTCTTGGCACCCTTTGGCTACTTTGCAGAGCGGCGAGCCCACATAACGGGGAATATTATTAATGCTGTTGGCGACGTTGCTTTGTGTATGTTTATTTATATATATATATGAATATTTTGCCGCAGCGGGTTTTTTTTGTTATTGGTACGAGAAGTCGTCGCGCTTGTGTAGCTGCTAACATTGTTTGATGTATCTATTCGGCGGCATTTTCAATAGTTTTAAATTTGTACGCTTTACGCACTTTCAGCGACCAAGCGCATAAGAATTGAACGGGGGTAGAGGAAACAGTATAAAAGTCGGTAGCCCGCAACAACAGTGGGACCAGTCGAGTCGTTATCTTCTAAAATTTGGTCGGGTTTTGGCGGCTGTCGCCAGTTTTGGTTTTTCTCCTTTGCTTTTGCTTCGGGTTTTTCAGCATTTCGTTCGCCCGGGTGGGCTCTTCAGCATGCCGACGTGTGGAAGAGTCCCGCCCGAGGCTTTATTTCGTCGTTCGCTTTTGCTTGAGCTTAGGACAAGGGGCAGCCCTTGCGGGTGCGGTGGCGTCCGTTGGATGCCTCGCGCTCCCGTAAGTGCTGCGCCCGGGCGGCGGAGAGTGGGTGAGTTTATGACAAAGTTGTGATCAAATTTAGGATAAAATTGAAAAAGGATTCCCCCATGCTCGACTGGTTCCCCACCCACTGGGTAGTGCCGATTGAGGATGCCTAGTGGGTGCCTCGCTTGCCGGTATTAAAACGTGTTGTAAATTTCAGTCTTGAATTCATTTATCGGTGAGCACGGTTGTCATTCGATGCGCTTCAGGAAACTTCACGGGAATTGATGCACGTGACATCAGGAATAAATTTTGGTACATCGGAACCTATAGGGAGTTTCGTTGGCTCGGGTGGACTCTTCTGCTGCGGACGCGTGGAAGAGGCCCGCCCGGGGCACCTCCCGGAGCTTTAAAACTTTCTCGCTTAGGCATAGGAATAGGGGCGGCCCTTGCGGGTGCTGAGGTGTCTGTCGGATGCCTCGCGCTCCCGTAAGTGCTGCGCCCGTGCTCCAGCTATTTAGCAAGGACATCTCAGAACTTCAGGGTCGTCTACAGTGACAAAAATGCCAGGCGTCCAACGCGAGGAATAATCTACGGCTAAGGTTGTAACAGCAAATTTTGGGTTGAGGGTTTCGCGTTTCTAAAAGAGCACAAAATTGGAGCTCAAAAGGATCATTTCGTAATCCAACGGCAAGGGGGGGAGGGGCAAGTTTTGGTCGCCTGAAACGTTCGTTCAAGCATAGTTCTTGTTCATACATAATGCAATGTCTTTTCACGTACACCCAAGTGGGTAATATCTTCGTTTTGTCGTGTACTTATGTTGTATTTAGCAAAAAAAGGAAAGCCAATGAGTAAAACAATCTTGCGTGTTACTTTGGTAGGCGGAATAGATTGATTCAAGCAAGACACTCTGTGGCAATAAAAAGGTAGGGCCCTCTCCAAGGTATGTTTAACACTACTCGTCCTAAGTGCCGGTTCTGTTGTTGCACGCCGCCTCCTCTATTGCTCGCACCTACTCTACGGTTTTTCTGCCACACTGGCCCTGCTACCCACCTAAGTGTTTGCTTCACTGTTTCATAGTTAAATTTCAACTCCACCCAAACCCGGTGCAATTTCACCCCACAGCCAACTTAAATTTTCTCAACGCTTTAGCCAACCTCGCTCGTGCTCGCATCCCCGCCTGCCCCGTCAGTAACTTGTTTCAACACGTAGGTCCCTTTGTGTATCCAGACAAATATTTCCCCCACACTCTCAAATACTGTAGACCGACCAGGCCCAGTTGGCTGAGCCCTGCCCGAAACTAGGGTAAAACTTTTGCCTCTGTCGTTCTAAAGGCCTAAGGTTACAGGTCGCCTCCCTACCCATCTAACTCTTTCGGGAAACTGGTCCGTCAACGAAACTCCCACTCTGGAACGTGGTTCGGACCCAATCATTGGGATTGAGGGAATGACGGGTCAGCCTTATTACCTGTGAGCAGGCTTAGGGGATGACCCTCCCTCAGGGGGACCTCCATACCACTAGACGCGTGGGCCATCATAGGGGCCAGGCCGAACACCCTGGTAAACCCGCCGAGCAGCCCACTAAGCTAAGCGATTCCCATCGGTCAGACTGGGGTCCACCGGGGAGTCGTGTAAGCCGGGGTTGTCCGGGCACCACGGTGACTATCGAGGGTGGTGCAGCTGGGATCCCTTAGGGCCAGAACTGGTCCTAGTACATAATATTAGTGGGGGCTACGCCGTGAGGCGTTGTCATTAAAATGTTTAGGACAGAACTCTGGAATAAATAGGTGTTGGACCTCTCGCATGGGGCAGTTGTGACCCCAGAAGGAACGTCATCTTTTGTCCATCTTAGCCTTTTTGGGGTGATAAGGAGTGTTATGCCGCAGTTGTTCTAAATAGCAAAGGCAAAGCCGGTTGAGTTTGTAATTGTAAATAAGCAATGTTTTTATGCACTCGTATGGTCCGCAAAACCAGCAATAGTGCCAGGGATTCTACCAAATTAGATCACTAGGAATGAGCCGTTTCATGGAACTAAATTTCGATGATAGCTAGAGGCTAGGTACAGGGTTTTGCGGATTGTACGTCCGATATGATTATATACTGGAGGTCGAGTAGGAATAGGCATGCGTGCTCAGCTGGATTATTGGTGTGCATGGTTATGGAGTGATCGTGTGGTGCTGGCTGCGCCTGTTTGATGGCGACAATATTGTGGATCAAAGCGCGTGAGGTCAAATTACCACGAACTTGTACTGAACCTGGTTTCTAAAGATTAAAACCATAAGTAATGGGTAGCTATAAAACGTTGTAAAATCTCATTGTTATGTTTGTTTAATGTGATGACGTGTTTTAAGAAACGTAAAGGTTTGTTGAAATTTGTCTGTAACTGTCTTCTTTTTTGTTAAAAACAATCAGTATGAGCGTTATACGTTTGCCACGGTTTAAAAAACCATAAGTAACGCTCTAAAAACAGTGAAAATCTCGTAGTCCCAACTTAGGGTGTGGAGTCCTAAATTAGGAATCCAATGTCCCAAATTAAGCTACCGAAATTGCGAATTTCCCCCTTATGAACGGATCAGTCCCAAATTTAGCATTTCTCCCCTACACAAAGTGGTCTAACATAAGATAGATCAATAATTTGAAGTCAACAGTTCATATTTACACTATGCGGTACATCATTTGCTAAGAAATTTTTTCGCGCTGCGATAAAAATTAACAGTCTCATTAGAATGTTCTCAGACCTTTTTATTTTTTCTATTCACATTAACACAGAAGAATAACTGTTCATGTCACAAAAAATCATATGCTCTGGCTATTAACAAACAAAATTTTAATGTAACTTTTCTACAAAAATATTAATAAGTACACTAAAATCTACAAGTACATGTCCGTCCGTCAGTCTTGATTTATCTTTTATTATGGAAAACATATTTTTGAAAACAATAGCAGTACCAGAAATGCCATTAAATAGTTAATTCCACAAAAATACCGGTACATCGGTGGTGTCTAAACGATTTATGTCTGAACGGAACTGAACATCAAATCAACGTGTCATTAAATATAACAGACATTTTTTACAAACAATCCAGTCACAGTAACGATTTTCAAAACGAAGCGATTGGAGTTTCCATCTACAGCCATGCTAGAGGCAAAAATTGTAAATTTTTTCTTCATCTGTGGAGCTCATAACTCATCATATAGATGGTGGATCTTCACATTTTTAATTTCATCACAAATTCATCACTCTACTTGTGTCTTTTCATTCGAAGCTAAAACCGCAGACCATGTCTTCAAAATGGTCCCCAAAGAGGTCAAGGGTCACATTTTTGAAATTTTTCTTGTGGGCATCTAACTGTCACGACCTATATCTTGATATAGATGCTTCGCAACGAAAAACGGGAGCCACCTTACAGAAAAAGCTTATAAAGAGCAACAACTCTTTGCCAGACCTCCTGACCCGTTGTGAGTCAAAATAGTGTATGTCGATACACCTAAGACCGTTTTTGGTTTCCGACGTTATTGAGACGTACGAGCGCCACGCCGTCCTTATATAGGTTTTCAAGCACGAGTAAATACATCTTTATTCCTGTCAGAGACCTGTGGTTGCGGTATGATGTCGTACCAGGAGGATATGGGATGTTTTCGAGTCTGCCGACCTATTATTGCAGGTATATTTAATTTTAATGCGGCGTTCACGTTATAATGTCCCCAACGTTTGGAACCTATGTACCCCACACAGTGTCAGACACACTGTTGACAACAGGGTGTCTTAGACACCCCCATGTTTTTAATAAATTTTTTCAACGGTAGCAAGTTACGCGTATTACCACTTGCCGACAGTGTCAGGCACACCGTGTCTTCTGGCAGTTTTATTGACAGTATTCGGAATTATTTGAGCAATGCTCATATGAGCTAGATACAAATATCGAGAATTTAGGAAAAACTCCACAGGACAGTTGACTAATAAACCGCATTAGCTACAGACGGTGTCCGTTATAGTTAAGTCGCGCCAAATTTGTAGCTAAGGGTGTGTACGACACTGTCTTGAAAAAATGTAGTAGCTAAGGGTGTGTCGTACACCCTCGGCATTTGATTTACAGTATGGGGGTCACCCTGACTGTCTATACGGTAGGGTCGCGACTACAGGGGGTCAAAAGTTCCAAACAGCGGGGACATTATAACGTGAACGCCGCATAAGGTCTTATGTATCTATTATATATACGGTATATATATGACCTGTAATGTCGTACCACAGTACGACGTTTTTGTATATGTGGCAAGTTATTGCGTAAACACTGTTATGTAGGTTTTCATGTACGCTGAACACGATGTTATTGGGGAGCTGCTGTTGCTGTATCGGATCTTTTCAGGGAGTAGGGCTGGTTTTACGGATTGCAGCATATTGCAATTTTGTAGTTGCATAATATCTGCGGTATATAAAAGTTAACATAATATAAAGTGCTGTAGTAACTCGCAAGCATAGCTGTAGAATGCCTTCTAAATATCGTACGCGGCGTTCTGCAAAACATGACTGAGACATAACGTAGCGTGACACAGAGCGCTGCTGAAACGGGACGACATCGCTCCTGAGATTCACCTCGACATACAGCTGTGCGGTCATTTGAAAAGCCAAGGTCGAAGTTGACGAAACGACGAAATGGTCGATAAGCGCAGAGTACTTACTTCGTTTCTCCTCAGTTTATGAGTTATTAGTATAGAATGATAAAAGAATGCATGTTTGTAAAACAAAAAGCATCTGCTACGTCACTCGACAGCACTTAAATGCCAAACAATTTTTATATATATACTACAGTAAGCGCCAAGAATGACTGCCACATTTTTTATCGCACGATGATCGAATGCTACAGCTATCTTGCAAGCAGCACATTTGAAGCAGTCATTTCTTGCGAGCACTGTATGTACTGTTGTCTATTACCACTATCTTGATCCATATATGTTACAAACAATAATTAAATAGAATAACTATTACAGCTTAATAGCAAACAAAGCGTAGTTTATACTACGATCCTTCTGCCATGCCCATTTATTAGTTAGCGGATTATACTGGAGTCCATGTATCAAACGGGTGCAACCACCGTTACGCTCAATAGCAAAGCGTAATTCGTCGGGAGTAACAAATTTATCCCATTCGTGAATGCCTTTGGGAACGATGCGCAAGACATTTTCAGCAATCCAAATCCCGAGTACTTTCGACAGCCAAGTCCGATTCAGCGTCGTTACAAATAAGCACCCACCCGGCTTAATCGCACTCATACAAGCTTTTATAAAGCATTCTGCATCGGGTACATGTTCAACAATTTCAGATGCGATCACTGCGTCAACCGAATTGCGATATGAAGGGTCTTGAATAATCTAAAGCCAAAGATACATATGTGACGTAAATACCAATTGCAGTAATTAGATCAAAAATAAAGGTTGCAATAATAGATCCGAGACTATAAATCTAACACCATATCCAAACTATCGTTGCGTAGCTTTATTATAGTACGTCGTTTCGAAGTCGATCTACTATGATTAGTCAAAACAATATATATACACTGAAATACATACAATACTGCAAAATATCTATTACTCCATTGAGCCATGTAATGAAACAAAATCGTAATTGAATTCTGAGTGTCAACTAAGAATCCTCATTGGTCAGGAACGTGAAATATAACGGTGTCTGTTTGTGGGCTTTTTGATGTGACACGCATAATTCAACTTCTATTTTTCAGATCAGGTCGGGTGATAGCTCATTCGAATGGTTGAAATCTTCTTTGTGCCCCTTAATTAAACGCAAAGCCCAATTCCACGCCTCCCTCCTCAAAAGAAGGTCCGAAATAATTCCACCAAAACACGTATCTTGTAATCCGCATTTGGGCTCATTGCATTTTGAAGGTTTAGCTCTATAAAGCTATGTGGAGCACATTGTTACTGAGGTCACGTACCCTTCAGGGTTGAGTCAAAATTGACTTTCAAACAACAGACCGTTGAGATCTCCGCAAACGCCAAATTGGTCATATCTCCTCAACCACAGGAGTGATTCGGGTGCGCTTGGTGTCATTTTATTTAGAAAGCAAAGAAATTGGTTATTTTACTAGTGAAAGACAGTGGTTTCGTTGCTTTAAAAGCACGTCAGGTGTTTTGTAAACCTGCGTGGCGCGTTAAACGCTAAATTAAGGCAACAACATTGTGAAATCTTGTCATTTTTTCAATAAATGTAAGCTGATTTTCCTCTATGAGTTCGGTGGCTAGACACGATTAATGCAATAATTGTACTTATGCTAATGCCAATACTTATACCAATTCGGTAAGCATTAGGGCACACAAAGTAAAAATTGCTTTCTTAAAAATTATAGTTTCTTGGTGTGATTTCATAAATTTGGAATGTTACTGTCTATGTTGTTATGCTATTAGATTATCGATAACAAATCCTATATGGAAGGATGAAAAATCCTGGTGGACGTAACCGCAAATTTTTCGACTTGCACCACGAACCCGAAACGCGAGCTGTTTTCAAAACTTCTCAGCTTTATAAGGTTAACCTCCGCCAGTTTGCGAAAAAATTCGAGGTAAAAAGGGTGGAAACACTATCATGGCTATCGCGGATTAGTTGGAAAAGACAATTGGCCAGTTTCTCGACTGTGCCCATGTCTCCACATACCAAGTACGCCCACCTGTCAGAAGAAACCACAAATATTTGCTGAAAACTACATACAACCGCTGATTCTTCTAAAGTCCTGCGGATCTTATGTCTTGCTGTGCCTTTAAAATTGGCTTAGGAAGCTCAGTTTCGAACATCAAAATATGCAACAACCACTGACACCCCAGACAGAGTTAATTACTTTTGTTAGACAGTCCTCGACAATGTGAAATCTTCTACATTGCCTAATGTTGCAGTCTCACAAGCATAAAATTTAACTGATAGAGACATTTAGCAGCATTGGTTCGAAAGATGCTAATCAGCAACCATTCGGCTCTAGCTCAAATAACAGCATAGTTAACAAATCCGGGACTACAGAGACTACAGAGTAGTTTAAATATATGCTAATTTTTGATTGATTAGCGCTCTTTCTTTGTGCCTTATAAAGTTTAGCAGAAGTCCATAGTGTGTTGAGAAATTAAAATAGGCGTGCAAGGGTGTCTGAGCGAACATAATGTTTCTTTGTTATGTTATAAACAGCATCAAGAATAGTGTTTCAGCTCTTAGCTAATCTTGTCTGGTATAATAAATTTTTATCATAAATAACGTTTTACCGATATCCAAAGGAGAAGAAACCGGAACTTCGATTCCAGTAAAAATTAGCCGTACCGGAACCGAAATCCGAATTTTGCCGGACCAGGAACTCCGGTTGCTTCCTACTATTATTACATATTCATGTTTTTCAGCGAACAGTTTTTTGTAAAAAGTATTGAGTGATGCTCAAAAACGCATAAAATTTCAATAAAAAGGCTAAATTAACAGGAAGATAAACTTGGTTGTAATTTTATTAAAAATACGATGGCAATCTTCGGAAGTTAAAAATCAAGAATTGGCTACGTTGGCACCTTACCGCAGTACTGCTTGCAAACCACAATTCCAAGAAACATTTACAAAACACACTGTACCACAACGCTAATTTGTCAATTAGTTAACACTTGTAAACTACATGGTAGGCGGCTGTCGAAATACAACACACATGCTGAAGCAGGGGCTCAGCCTCCCCGCGAGGCTATCGAACCCCACGGGGCGCCCTGGTCTACCCACCCTGAAGGTACCACCCCACCCCCTGTGGATCCGCACACCTCGCCTCCACCCCAACGCGATCCAAATTTACGCACAAAATTTTTGCAAAAATAGGAAAAAATTGGCAATGCTTTGGCAAAAATGAGAGTGCGAGATGGGGGAGAAGTCGGCAACTTTCTGTTGCCACCACCCTGACGACCTACCAACACCCCCCCGAGGGCCTCTACCACCTCACACGACTTTCCTCCTCTCCCGCCGACCCCCTGGGAGCTCGGAGCGTCAGCACATGCATAATACATCGGGTTTAACACAGTGCAGTCATGGACTGAATTAACTACATACGCACGCGTTTGACTCACTCAATTATCGAGTTTGATGCGAACTATTTAAATATAAATACACGCGAACGCAAGTAACCACACTTTCACGGTTGTCCGTGTGTTTTCGTTGTAGTTAATTCTGCCCCTGATTTTTAACTTGCTGTCTTATCTTTGTACTATATACTTTCAAATTTATTGCAGTTAAAGTGTTAATGAATAAAAATATTTCAATTTGCCTACACCCCCTCTGTGCGACAAGATTCGCTAGGCAGCGAAACTGTAAAACAGTTACAATGGTGTTACTTCATTTTGAATGCGGTTCAAACAACATTGACTGAAAAAAGACGACCAGACCAGTCAGTTGCATAGACAAATTATTTTCAAAACAAAATTGTATTTGGTACTACCGCCATCATGTTTTGCAAGGCTAGCCAACAACTTTGGTGAAAGTGTAAAATACCAGGTTATATAACACATAGCAAAAATACATAAACGCGTACTTCCTCAATTGTAGTACAGTGATAGCTTAAGTTGCTCGCCGAAGGCAAACCTGGATCAAGAGCAGCATGATCTCTGGCAACTGTTACGACATCAGGGGTAGCATCAACACCAACGACTTGAGCACCAAGGCGTGCTAGTGGCTCACATAATATTCCACATCCGCAACCGACGTCCACTATTTTATACTGACTCAGCGGCTTTGTCTTTTGTGAAGTAGGTAGGTACGCAAAGCATAAACCATTTTCTAAAAATATTACAAAAATTGTACTAAAATTTATCAAATCAACTTTATGCGGAGTTTTTTGTCAGTTTTTAAGTTATATGTAGTTATGTCTTTTAATTACTTCCGCTGTAACATAGAATAAACACTCAAATGCAATGCGCACTGCTTGTCTTGTTACTAAACAAAAGCAAAACCCTTAACTGCGAAGAGGAATAAATAGAATACGGAAATTTCGTCCAAGTGTTACCAAAATTACGATATTGCTCTCTATAATTAGCAAAAAGTGACAGAGTTGCCACATTTTTAGTCTATGAATTTCCCGTTTTTGCAAGACCATTTTTAACATTTGCCATGTAAAATGATTGCACATGTCAACAGTAAAAAACAAAATATAACTTCGTACACAAGAGAATCCCTTAAAAATATATAGTAACTCGCGCGTCCAGGGGAATCAGGTCAGTGCAAGCGTTGCTAGTCTGTCTTCAGTAACTAGTGCTACCACATTGGGTGTTTCAAAGACTCATACAGAATAATATTCCAGCGATACAATTAGTAGCTTGTCTCTTCGCCTAAATGGCGGATTCTGAATATTTAACTTGGAGACGTACGTATATGTATATTGAGAATGGTTACAAATGAACCGAATATCAACCATGTTGCTTGAATAGTCGATGAGATATACCAGCTTATAGCGATGTGAAGCTCGTAAAATATGCGGATATAGAGGACGAATTTGCTCTACAAAACGTGACCAATAACATCCATATGCTTTGAGTGGTTACGGTGATACTGTGTTGTTTCCGTGTTTTTTGCTCCTCACGAGCTCATTAAAATTCCACTTTGACACAACCCTGCAATGTAAATAATGACAAAAACAACATCCATACAAATATGCGTAGGATGAGTTGTTTCAAGCGTTAGCGTATTTATAACTTTTGTAGTGCTCCGTAGTCATGGGTTATTCGAGTTAGAGCTGAACGGTTGCTACTTAGTATCTCGCGCCAACTATTAAATTTTTCTGCTCGTGAGGCCACAACATAAGACAATGTCTAGTATTTCACATTGCTGAGAACTTTCTAACAGTAATTCAGTCGGTGGCGGGAACCGGGGCTTAGGCAAGCATGGCTAGTCTGTGCTTGTTGCATATTTTGAGGGTGGAAACTGAACTTCCTAAGCCCATTTTAATGGCACAGCAAGACATAACATTCGCAGCACTTTAGAAGAATCAGTAATTGTAATTTTCTGCACATATTAGTAGCTTTTTCTCACATGTGGGCTTACTTCCTATTTGGAGGCATAGGTGGAGTCGAGAAAATGCCGAATTGTCTGTTTCAGCTAATCCACGATAGGTGTGCTAGTGTTACCCGCCTTCTGGCCGCGAATTTTTTCGCAAACTGGCGAAACCTAATCTTTACGATCTGAGTAATTTTGAACACAGATCACTTTTTGGTTTCGTGGTGCAAGTTGAGAAATTTGCGATCACTTCCACCATAATTGTTCTTGTAATCATAAATGACCTGTTATTAGTAACCATAATAATGCAACAATGTAGGCGGTAACATTCCAAATTCATGACATCACAACAAAATTATAATTTTAACAAAATTTTTCTTTGTAGGTTTTCCGAATTGGCTGCTTACGAAGAAAGCACAATTGCATTAATCGTATCCAGCTGCCCAACTCCTATGGGAAAATCTTTAGCCGCCATCTAACCATCAACGTACAGCTAATTATTGAAAAAATACCAAAATTTAATAGCTCTAGTTTAACATTTATAATCTTCTAACGCTAGTGCTTACCGTATTGGATGCATACCTAAAATATAATTGCTTTAATCGTATTCGATAACCCTAATAACATAACATAATACATAGAACTCCTCAAGCCCTAAACGTACAATTGAACTGAATAATACTGACATTATCCCATATTTTGCGCTAAAATTAACAGCAAAACTGTAGTTGTCCATGAAATGATTTTGCACAGAGGTTCCTTTTGATTAACAGCGGTAATAATAAGATATACAAAAATTTATTTGCAGTTCTCGACGATAAACTTCCGTTTATGAAGTTAAATTTCGCCTTTTTCTCATTTCCCATCTATCTATCAAATTAACCGGTTTTGCCGTTTGTCACTACCCTAAAGTAACGCAATACTGTTACTAACGCTTACAACAATGCTTAGTTCATTGTGTTCCTACTTCCGCGGTTGATATAACATACAATGTGTGTAATGTGTTGCCTGTAAGTCTAAATAAACTACTTTACTTTCCAAAATGGCATCACGAATCCATGGAACGCGAACGTCATTCATAGCATGTAATGCAGACATCGGGCCAAATTCATTCCACCAATCTGACGACAATAGTTGAAAGCGACCAACCTCATCAAAGTCTACATTCGTTCTGGAATCATTTCTTCTGTCAAATTCACTGTTTGCGTTCGAACCTTGGGGAGTGGTGATTAGGAATCGCTGCTGTCCGTACTTTGAGCATGGAGAAAGAACACTGAATTCAGCTGTTACAGGCGATGTAACAAATTTGGAAAACAAGTACAATCTAGCTACATGAAACATATCTAAATAACAAATTAGCTTTAAATAGTCTAAACTATTATATAATACAGTATTAAATTGCGTAATAAAATTTAATTTTTTCCAGTAAAAAACTTCGACAAGAAATCGTCACGCTTCTCCTCGAGATGATCCTTGTACAAATAACTGTGGATATGGCAGGTCTGATTTAAATTCTTTTCGGTGTTGTGAAACTCGATCTGAAACGTTAATTATAATCTCTTGCACAGGTAAACGAGCATTTTGCGTCATATATACATACAATATTTGTTTTACACAATACGATACAAGTTTACTTTTTCAGATGACAGTACAATATGTAACAATATAAATACAAGGATAGAACTGGTTTCATTTTTAAGTTATAAGTTTGTTTAATCACCTGTAACAGGCTGTGTTTGAGGAATGTACCATAATCCAATCTCATGAACCATGAACCCATTCAGAACCCTGAAACCTTATCGACCCTAAGCCTCCTGAAAACAACTGACAACGCATCGAGCATTTGTTCTAATCTTCAGCTAACCAAACCATCGTATTCAGCATATCGGAAAACCTATATAGACCTATAATTCTTGGTGACCTGGACCGTTGGCACTAGGTAAGCAAATCTTTGTATTCAACCGTACGAAATGCCAATATATACACCATTATTGATGCCCTGTACTCAATATACGTAACTAATGTCTAATGTCGAATTGTAGTTGAATCGCGATCCACGAGGACGTGCTGCACAACAGTAGCCTTAGGGTTGATTGTTGGCGATGTCGAACAGAACGGAGTTCAGCTGCCGTCTGAACGTTAGCGTTGTTACTCGCTAGACCGAATAGCTGACGGTATGTCATACCAGATGGTCAGCGCAAAACATTCAAAATTGTTATCAACTCGCATTGGAACTCGGAGCTCTTGTCGTCTAGCAAGACGCTGATTACTACACAGGTGAAGCATATCTTTAAAGTAGTCGGAGCAACTGCCATGCAGATATTTACGGACGATGCAGGCGACCTTAAAAATAATTCACTGCTTGATATGGAGCCAGTGCAGGTCACACAGTACAGGGGTATATGATCTCGATGCCGCGTTAACGTTACAAGTCGCGCAGTAACAATCAGTGTTTTCGCCAAATACTTGAGTGTGAAGTCGGGTAATCGACAGAAGACAGAGTTGCTATAATCCATCAAACGCCCTAGTCATTGTCTCCGCGGCCGCCCTGGTTAAACGAGGTCGCAGTCTCCTTAGTTCTGATAGTTGCCACATGGATGTTTTGCTGACTCCAGTGAGATGAAGCCTGAACGATAGTTCCTCGTCAATTACCACGCAGAGAAATTTTCGTTTAGACGACCGATCAACAACAACAATATCATAAATGGAAGTGTTAACAGGAGTCCTGAGGCCTTTATTCATAATGATGAATTCAGAATTAGTAGGATTGAGTTGTAGCTGATTTGCGCGAAGCCAATGCGCCACTGCAGAAATTGTGTCGTGCCATCTATGTAATTCCACTGTTTCAATCTCATGATCGAATCTGATGTAAATGACAATGTCGGCTGCATATATTGAGCAACGACATCCATAGTCCTTAATTAGAGTTAAAAAAGAGCTGTTATGCAGTGAATAGCATTGGTACTAGCGGAACTGCGGAACTCTGTACAACAGTCTTCTTGGCCGAGACAACATACCATCATCGGCAACTTGTTGATAGCGCTCAGCAATAATAGTCTTTAACCAGGAGAGATAGGTACCACTGATTTTGAAATATGAGCCAAGTCTTGATATCAATATATTATGGTCCGCCGTATTAAATGCTGCTGATTGATCAAGGACAATGTTGGCAGTAGCCAACCCAGAACACTTACTACGCCTAAGATCGCTGGTAAACCCCAATAGAGCAGTTTCGGTAGAATAATGGAGCCTATACATAGGTTGTGCTGTTGGTAGCAAATTATGAATAGACATATGTGAACATTAGAGTTGCAAAAGTTAAAAATTAATACCCGGTCCCGGACCCGGAATTTTTGGAAAGAAATACCCGGACCCGGAATTTTTGGAAAGAAATACCCGGACCCGGACCCGGAATTTTTGGAAAGAAATACCCGGACCCGGAATTTGTTGGCGGCAAATACCCGGACCCGGAATTTTGAAACAAAAATACCCGGAATACCCAGAAGTTGACGAGAGAATAAAAATTGTAAGGTGGTAAAATAGCCAGGGCCATAATGTCGAAACAATGGAGAAGATGCGCACCTACTAGAGGCGAGAATACTGAAATTCCTAGGCTCGCTTCTAAAATAGAAATATACTCGCTTGTTTACATATCTTTGCAAGGCGTTAACAACGTACGAACTGTCACAAGGTTTTTCAGTCTCGGTTTCTAAACCATGCGTTGTTACTCTCGTGCTATACGTCGTATATATAGTACTTAGGTACAAAACATTCGGAGTCGATTGCCAGCCCTAACCACCTTATTTTTGACCTTAGCTTTTTGCACAAAAGAACGCAATTATTGCTACACGCTAACGAACGCGATCAGGTATAAACGCAATATCAAGAAACGAATGCTGTTTCATTTCAACGCTTTACATGATCCAACGCCCTTGCTCAATGCGTATATATGGCAACAGCAACACTGTTGAACTTTGGTCGGGTATTTTTACAATTCCCGGACCCGGAATTTTCTTTGGAAGAATACCCGGACCCGGACCCGGAATTTGTTGGAGGTAAATACCCGGACCCGGACCCGGATTTTTCTTCGAAAAATACCCGGAATACCCGGACCCGGACCCGGCTGCAACTCTAGTGAACATAGGCGGGCAGCAACGAACTGTTAAATTATATTGGCACCGATAGAAAGATTGGATACTGGTCTATAATTAGCCAAGTCACTAGCATCTAAAGACGGTTTTTTCAGAAGCGGAGTAATTATTCGCTTCACGGAATTATCATTACTATAGAAAAAACAAACTGGCGTATATACCTACGGAATTTTACAAATTGTAGAAAGTGGATGTCCTTTTGCATTTTCTTGCACGCTTGACAAAAGCATGTGCTTTCGCTTCGTGTCTCCTGGGTAAAGTCTTGGGTGTTCTTGGCGCAATCCTCCCCTTGTAATTTTATGCTTCGCTCGGTTTGAAACACTACTTTGTATACAAACGGCTGACAACATTTTTTACTGACTCCATTCCGAAGCTAGAAATTTGATTAAATTACATAAACATAAACAATTTAAAGTTGTTTTTAAACCCACTACAAGACGTCCAATTGCATTTCTTTTTTTAAAATTTATAATAATTTGCATTAAAAATACCGAATTTTGAAGAATATTTAGATTCAGAAGCCTCCCCCCAACGGTCGAAACGAAGCGTGCTTTATTTCGAAACGCCTGGTAAACTTTTTAGTGAACAGAGAAACCAGATTTCTATTATATTCGATAATATAAATAGTGACTAGCTCGAAAAATGTAAAGTAATGAGTAGAGTATATGGGTAACAAAACGTTACGGTGAATTTCTAAAATTTGATTTAGAAAAAATGAGTAAAAATTGTACATGAAATAGAGACACATGGCTTAGTTGAAATTTTCAGAGGGATGTAGTATGAATAATTAACATTAAAGATAAATATTAAACCCAATTAATTAATAGCAAGTCATTGATAGCCTGCTAACCTCTGCCTTATGACTAAGCATATCTATTGCACGAATGTCTGAAACTGATTTATTTTCCAGAAAACGTTCCTTTATAGCAGCACGAGTTTGTGGCATCGTCTTCGCAGTCCACTTGTATGAATGTAACATTTCAGGCACATATCGCTGCCTGAAGCAATACAATTGATCAGGGATAAATGGTGGAATTAGCAAAAAAGACTATAAAGTTCAAAGACATGGCTGACACGGGACTCATATCTGCAAGCTACATGTCCACTATAATTTATCGAAGTAATAGATTTAACATGCTTTTTTCATCTTGTATTACTAGTATCTACCAAGCGAGGGTGAAACGTAGCGCGCGCTGTTTCATCTATATCAGAGAATAACCGGAACCGAAATTTACGGAAATCGAAACCAGCAACCGGAACCATCCATTTAAACCGGGGCCGAAAACGGAACCTGCTCTTCGAAACTTATATATACTAAAACAGATGAAGGAAGAAATGAAGGTACAGTGGGTTTAAATGTAGTAAAAATAACTTTTACGTTAAACTTAATGCATTGCGATGACATTATTGCCCCTCTGAACGAGGAGGCTGAGGAGGTTAACAATGTTTATTTACCGATCAATATGTCGGTTTTTGAACCACAAATCAAAAATGCCTGCGCTATACACTCTTGCGTAAACTGCGCTAAAATGAATGTACTTGTAACGCATGGAGCGTAGATTAAAGACTTCGCCCGGTCTCCAATCGCCTATCTTTGCTAGACAATCACGAAATGATTGTTTTAAATGGGTCTAAAATAAAATAAAAGAAGGTATTCAACAAATTTTTGATCAGTGGTCAGAGACATTGTTTAGGCTAGTGTTAATCAACCAGTGCCCGTCAGCTAGATGATGATGATGACTTCGTGATCATAATGCTATAAATGAGACAAACTGTGATACTGCTTTCACAGTTTCAATAAATGCAGATCATGGCCAGAAACATAGTTTCTGGCTTCGTTGCGGATATGTTACTTTGCACCAATGTAGAGTGATTTACAAAGTTTACAAGCGCACTGGCTGGTGCTTGATGTAATTTATGTTAGCCAAGCTTACAGCTAAGTGCTTATATATAATTGATATTCTGTTATATATATACCGACTTGAGCCGGTCTAATTCTAAAATGCACCGCAGACATCTGGCAGGGTAAAATAGTCGCTACAAGTTGCAACCTGGCTTTTTTGACAACAAACTTCTTCATGGTCAAGATTAAATATTCCTACAGAAATTATGTGTCCTACTTACGCTCCACAGAGCAATTTGCTGAGTTAATTTAGTTAATTATATAGCTGAGTTTTTTGTTTGGTTGTATTGGAACTTGATCACTGTGTATATATTACATTATGTTTGGACCACAGATGAAGCAAAAATGTGGAAAATTTTTAACAAATTTTTTAAACCGGAATTCCGGTTCCGGTATACTTTTTGTATTTTGCCGTAACCGCAACCTGAACACGATTTTCGTCGGAACCGGAATTTCGGTTACTCCCAGATTATTTATGTTGTGATTAATATATGTGCCATATCTGTACAGGTTTGGTGTCTGATGTATATACCACCCAAATGCATCATTCCACTTCAGACGCAAACACCACGGCTGTTGTTTCGCCAAAATCACGAACTGAATAGTGGAAATATTCGCGTTCATAGTTCTGCTATTGGTATTCGTAATTTGGCGGACGCCGACAAGGGCTCTATGATACAAGAACAGAATTTGTGGTTGTCCGCATTCACCAGATATGATTATTCAGACAGAATGTTCGCGGTCTATGTGTGTAATGTAGCAGTACAGTATAATTTCACCTACAGTATGATAGCGGCAAAAATCGTAAAAATTCTTTTTTTGTGGAGATCATAACTCATCACCGGATGGATGGACCTTCACAATTTTTTATTTGATCATACATTCTCTCTATTTGTGCCTTTTGATTAGACGCTAAACCGGCCAACCACATCTTCTTGGTCAAAATGTGACCAAAGGGTCAAAGGTCACATTTTTTGAAACTTAGCAATCCGGGTATCTATATTTCGCGACCTATATCTCAAGATAGTGTTCAGCAAAACCTATATATAGAACATTCTTGATGTTCTGCACTACGTGAAAACATACCACATTTTGGAAATCGGATTCGTCGACCATAAACCACTAAGAAAAGGTATAATATATTCAAGTTAGACTCTAGATAACAAAACCGTCGTATTCGGCGTGCTTGCTAACCTAGTAAGCACTCATTGTACGAAAAAACTAGCCATACCATATTTGAAAATTCGCTAGTTCTGGCAAAGGGTCAACGAACAATATTCGGGCCCACAGCGCTGACCTGTCCACACCCCTCCGAAAGGTGGGAGAGAGAACTTCGTGGGGACCCCATGTCCGTTCTCAGGGCAAATTTGAAAGTGGGGGAAAAAATTTTCCATAAAAATGTTAAATTTCCCACATTTTAGTGTGCTTTTTTACTGTCGTGCAAGTATTTTCATGCTGTAGAACGACGTTTTAGCCTAGAAGAAATAGCGGTAATTGACGTTTAAAACATTTTGCACACAAAAACATGAATTTAAATATTTTGGATGTAGTTGAACACGAGCGTTTTGTTCGAGTGGGGGGACCGATATAGAAAACATGTCACGAACATGGGAGGATTTTGAAAGAAGGGGGTCTCCCAGTGTGGAAAGCCAAGCAGCGACCCAGGGAGTGGTTCCAAAAACAGTCTTGGACAGCAAAGTTGTAGATCTCGATAAGCTGAATCAGTTAGTCACCATTTTCCATACGAAGCCTATGTCGCCAGATATGGACCGCAATACACTGGTACCCGTTTGGCCAGATTTGGAAGCATCTTTGAAAAGCTTTTTTTTGTAATTTTGACAGGGAAGATGGGGTCGGAACTGTTTGTGTTAAAGGGCACATCATTATCATTCTTGCTTTCGATCAAAAAAATTTCTTGAAATCCGTGCAGCCGAAAATGAGCTATGAATGAAAGTGTCAGATAAAAATAAAAAAGCGCTCTCAGTGTGAACTCCGTATAACACCGCTAAAACTAAGTCATTTTTCACTGCGATGTCGTTTTAATTTGGTAAATCCAAATTCTATTTAATCACAGTGTTTAGTTTGAAATCATGCATTTTTGCTTCTGTTACATTTTTGTGATTTGCATTTCGAATTTCGCACAGTAATATTCATCCAAACAGATATGTCATTTTAGTTCAGCTCATCACAATGAGCTTTAGCTGAGCCTCGTTTAGGACCGGAGATCAAATTAAGAAAAGAAGTCTTTTTTTGCAAATCAATCTGGGCAGTGCCTATTCATTTAGGAATAGTCCCTGTTTTTACCCACCGCTTCCGAAAGAGCACCGGTTTTCGTTTGGTTGAAATTATTCCATTGCAAATAATTTAAGTCCTTGTCACTTGGCAACGCAAAACGAAACGGTTTAAACTTTACTGACTGCTCCACAAAGGGCGAGAGCCCTCTCCCCTTCGGTTTGCTAACTCCCCAATATATTGGCGGCTTCCCCAGGTACGTAAATTATGGAGCCCCCGGGCAACCCTTCAGCACCATTAGGTATTCTGTGGTAATGTCAAAAATATTCGTCCTAACGAAAAAAAACCATTATGTGTAGTAAATTATGTACTACTGCTTTAGTTTCAACTATTGAACACAAAATCCTTGTTACAATGAAGATAAGCCTGCAGTATACCTACATTTCGAGTGTGTAAATAACAGATATGCAACAAAAATGGTATTCATCTGATGTTAGAGCGTATGACAAACACGATAAAATTGCAAATATAGAACCCCTGTTAACCTGGCGCATGGATTTCCTGGACTAACCTGGGGAAATTCCCAAGGTATTTGTCGCTCCATTACTATGTTCGCGATGTGGAGAGCTCAGTAAACGAGTCATCTATCGATACGCCAAAAAGTTTTGATTGGCCGAAAATATAGTGACGTTCACAAAAAAGTGGAGGTCACAAATTCACAACAAAAAGTGGAGACCGCTAAATCAACAGACAGTGCCAACAAAACGCTCTATGACCGTACATTGTAAGCCGCTAGTTTTAAGTATATTGTGTATTACCGAGACATCTTTTCACCCGTAGCGTACAATTTTGCGGACAAAAAACTAATGTTCAACAAATTTCATGAGATCACGTGATTCCGAAAAATTTCGTATCTCAGTTTGTTACCATTGCGCAATTTGAGCAACTAAAACAATGGTGATATATATGTGATGTACGTAATTTATGTAATATATTATTATCAAAAGCCATCTAACCTAAACCATGTAAATTGAGATAAACAGTATAACAAAAATTGCCCGTTGTATAGAATTACGGGTATCCTTAAATAAAACAACCTGCTTTTAACGGATTAGCATTAATGTTAAGCATACATATGGGTATCATGTAACAACACTGGCGAAATTCTGACGTAGTCCGATGCCGAAGAAGGGGAAGAAGACCTGTTTAAGGGTTGCAGTTCAAATTCTTAATTTATGCTTAAGAAT